>JAZKJV010000366.1:545454-600583 GCA_037367405.1 Ottelia alismoides
TAAATATATATTTTATTCAAGTATTGTAGCCAAGATGCCTCTTGTTGAGGTGGCTTTTATAAAACCATATCCACCTCTTCTAGAGTTGGTAAGTATTTTGGCCCTCCTCTTTCCCCCCACTTTCTTGATATCCCTTCCTCCTATTATTATCACTCGATCTCTTCCTCCTCCGGTTGTGCTACCCCCCTCTCACAACATCCATTTCCCTTGCCTCGTTGACACATCCTTCGCCTACTGTTGTCTCCTCCTCCCCTTCTTGCACAAGATAAATGATTTAGGGTTTAGGGTTAATAGCTTTATTAATTGAATGTGTTTAGGACTTTGGGTGTAAGAAAAGGGTTCAGGACTCGAAGGCTTCTAACATCATTTTAAGGCTTTAAGATTTAAAGCATGGTAATAATGGTTCAATGCAATTCAATGTATATTGATTTTCATTGCACATTAAATTATTTAATAGACATGCATATAGTTCATTTGTTCAAACTACATATTGATTTTATTGATATGTTAAAAGTAGACCTAGCCAACGGGCTAGGGGCCCGCCCGCCCAGCCTGCTCATGGGTTGAGCTTAGGTTAGGAGATATGGGTATAGGTCGTCCCGGCTCGTAAAAAATAAAAAAAATATGTATAAATATAAACTAAATAATGCATGTATTAATACGATACACTTCAAGTTTATCATATGTGACACTAGTTATAAATAAAATTTAATAGTTTACGTGTCAAGTAACATGTAAAGTATTTATAGTAGTTATATAAAGTATAAATGGTATTAATAAAATTATTTATACATATTAAATACCATTAAAAAATTCAATGAAAAAAGAACGAAATAGACGATAGGCCGGCCCATAGCAGGCTTTGGACAAAAGTTTCTAAATCTCGGCTCGTTCAGCACGCCCCATGGGTTTGCCTGGCCTAGCCTGCATTTTGGCCAGGTTTAGTTAGATGCACATTGAAAATGTCAAGTGGAGTGTTTTGCTTATATCATGTGGGTGGAACAATTTCTATTCTAACAAAGTGGTTAGATACACATAAGTTTTATGAATTCTTGGTCTTGGTCAACGGGGTTCCATATGGCATGTTCAAAGGGTCCAGGGGGCTCCACCAGGGCGACTACTTGAGACCTCTCCTCTTCACTATAGCTATGGAAGCGCTTACTGGGATGGTTGAAAAGGAGGTGGAAAGGAGAGCCCTACAACCCTTGGGAAGGGGCTCCAAAGTTGCACCAACGCATCTCGTGTATGCTGACGACTTGTTGTTCTTATGTCATTGCTCTATTAAGTCCTTGAGATCCATCCAAAGGGTATTAGATCAATTTCATGAAGCTTATGGCCTTAAGATGAATGCTAGGAAGAGTCGCCTTTTCTGCTCAAAGCGAGCTCAAGGAGACTTTACCTTCAACCTCGTCGTGGGGCTCCTGGGGCATTCTCTACCCACCACCTACCTGGGGCTCCCGCTGGCGCACTCATTTGGGAGATGCAAAGCCGTTCGCACCCTAGAAGATAAGGTTAGGGACCAAATACAAGGATGGAAATCAAAGATTCTTTCCATGCAGGCCGCATACAACTTCTAAACTCGGTGATTAATGTCATCCTCTTGTATTGGGCCGATGGAACCGTTATCCCTAAAGCCACAATCACACGCATCTCGTCCATGTGTGCGAACTTCCTTTGGGGATTCAAGAGACATGAGATTGCGTGGGACAAGATGTGCCTTCCCAAAGTGGAAGGGGGTGTGGGGCTTCGGTCTTCTGGGGACATTACCAAGGCGGCGACCATTGCGTGGACTTGGAGGCTGCTCTCTTCTGACCAATCACTATGGGCTTCCTACATGAGTACCTAGTATCTCCATTCATGTAATTTCTGGGACGCCCCAATCAAAACAGATGGTTCCCCTATTTGGAGGTGGATGTTGCATCTGAGGAGTTTAACCCATTCTGGCATCGTGGGGTCCTCTCCGTCGTTCTCTTGGAGTCTTGGGAATAAGGTCTTCTCCTCCGCTCAGCCTACGACCTGGTCAGGCAAAAGGGACCGGTTGTGACTTGGTGGAGGGAAGTCTGGTGTGCAATGCATGCCCAAGGCATTCTTGTTGCCTCTACAGAGTGGTTCGCAGAAAGCTCCCAACCCAGGATCGTTTGGCTAAGTGGGGATCAACTAATACAGGTGGATGCCTATTATGCGACGACCCTTTGGAATCTGCTGATCACATTTTCTGGAATTGCCCCTATGCTTCAAAGGTTTGGACTGGGGTATATAACTTGATTCAACTCCCTTGAGCACACACTGATATGCATCTGGCGGACTCGCTTGGTTGGTTGCATCTCATCTGGAAAAACAACTCTGCATACGCAAAGAACTTATATTGTGCGCTCGTTGTGATGGTCTGGAGACTTTGGATGGAAAGAAACAATAGATGAAAGGGCCCTGCTGCCATCTCTGTTGATCGAATCACTAGCCTAATATTGTGGGTTGTAGCTGGCCTAACCTCTTAGGCTATTGGGGGCCGGGTTACAGATGGGTACTTTTTTCCCTATAATTTTTGCTGAAATTCTTGTTTAATCCCTTGACATCTTTGCTTGCCATGGGAACCTATACGAAACAATCTGTAACAGCCTATGGCCCTCCTCTTATTTGTTTTGCAAATATAGGAAAGGGTTTTTATCAGTTGTACCCCTCCGAGATATTGCAATATCAGTTATGCCCCTTCCTTTTCAGGAATATCAGTTGTACCCCCGACTTCTTGATATTCTATCAGTTGTACCCCTCAGGTTAGTTGTGTCCATCTCCAACGCAAATGGACGTTAACTTTGAGGACATAATATGAATTAGTTTTAAAAAATAGACTGAAATGTCTAGCCCCTTTTTCTTCCTCCTCCTCCACCATCCTCTTCCTTCCCTTCTCTTCCACCTCCCAACCTCATGCTCTTCCACCGGATCCTCCCGACCACCCCAGCCCCTCCCATCGCTTCTCCTTGCTTCCCCATCCCTCCCCCACCTTCGGCCCCCTCGCCATCCCCATCCAGACCCCCCCCCCCCCCCCCCGCATCCCTTGCTTGACCTCCACCCCCACCTACGGCCCCTCCTTCTCCATCCCAACCTGACCTCCCACTGCCGCCCCTTTCTTCCCCACCTCCTCCCCCATCTTCGGCCCCTCCTAACGAACATGCCCCCTCATCTCCATCTCTGCACCTCCCCTTCGTTCCATGCTCCTCCACCTGCGCCTCTTCTCTGCCCGCACCTCTCACTCCGCCGTAAGCATCTCCCTCTCCGCCCATGTCTCCTTCCGTCACTCCAGCACCTCCCCTCCGTTGCGAGATCCCCCCTGCACATCCCTTCCACTCATACCTCTCCTCCACACCCAACTCCTTCTGTCACCCTGCACCTCTCCCTCCACCCCGAGCTCCTCCGCCCCGCACCTCCCTCTCCGCCCCCAGCTCTTCCCCACACTGTGTCCTGCCTCGTCACCTCCTCCTCCTCTACCAAGGGGCATCTTGCTGTCGCAGCCGTAGGGAGGAGGTCGTTGCTTCGGATAATCGCAAGGGATGGGCCACTGGAGGAGCCACAAGGTTTCTCGACAAAGCGGGAGAGGAGGAGGATGAAGACGGTGCTGGCGGAGGAGGAGTAAGGGGGAGGAGGAGGAAGGGGAGGGGAGGAGGAGGCTGCAAGTTGAAACAGGGGAACTTTCAGTATTTATTTAGTTAGGATAATTTTTTAGTTAATTGATTATTAAAAACTCATAGAAAAATCAATAAAATTCACTATTTGATCCGCAATGAGTGATATATCCGTGAAAATATGAAAATTTTAACGATTTAATGGATGTATGAAGGTGTAATTAAGAGAGAGAAATTATGAAGAGAAAGGAAGAAGAACAAATGGAGGAAGAAGATGATGACGATGAAGTCTGGACAATTATGCCCCTCATAATTGCACAAGGGTTTGAAAAAATCATGGTTAGTTCAACTCATTGACGGTTAGACTAACGGAGGGGCACAAGTGATAGAATGACAAGAAGTCGGGGTTACAACTGATATTCCCGAAAAAAGAGGGTCATAACTGACATTGCAATATCTCGGAGGGGCACACCTGATAAAACCCTGTAGAAAATACTTCTACCTTTCAAAAAAATTATGAAATCTATCAAGATCAGTTCGGATATGACATTTTCCAGGTTGATTGACAAGATTGTGGCTTTGTTTCAACTTAACGTATCACAATAGTTGAAGTCTATCTACTTCATCGAATGTCGTAAGACACAGTAACATGCTATTTAGCGAGGAGAGAGTACGAAGAGGATGTAAAAGATGTTTTAGAATATGCAGAGATGATGGGTTCCACATACCACTGTGTTCTGTATACCAAAATTCGAGAGAGAAATCCGAATGATTCGAGTCACATGCATCTGCATTTGTCTCCAGTGCAACCAAATTTTGTAGGTAGGTAAGGCTAGGATATCTATGACACGCCCACTACTTCAAGATTTAAAAGTAGTGCTACTTTTGATTTTTCTAGCAGAGTGCCCTGATCATCGATCAAGCATCTAATCGATCTAGTTACACCATTGATCGATCTATATGTCAATTTTGAAAAACTCTACGTAAGGAATCTTTGATCTAGTTACACCATTGATCGATCTATTTGTCAAGTTCAAAAGGGATTTTTATCCGACAGACCCTATAAACTTTTTAAATTACTTCTACGACCTTTTGCACAACGTAATTACCCCCATCGACCCTGTAAATTACCCTAAGAACCCACGTGGGCTTCAAACAGATTAACCAGAGGGTTCATGGGGTAAGAACTGGCAAGTTTACGAGGTCGAGGGGGGGAATTAGATTGTTTCAAAGGTCGTGTAGGTGATTGGCAAAGTTTACAGGGTCTGCTGGGTAAAAATCCCTTTTGAAAAACTCTACGTAAGGAATCTTTTTAGCAAATGTCTCTCAAATGAAAAAAAAAACGAATTCTCTTTTGATTTTCTCCAACTAAGGAGTAGCTGGAGGTTTACTAAAAAATATGCAAGTTTCCAATCCCCCCACAAAATATATCCACAGAGGAAATGATGTTTTGCATCGTTATTGTTAGAGTATTTGGTTGTGCGTCTATTGAGTCGTAGATGAGTAAGGAGCCCAAATCTCCTGTATCAATTGAGAAAAAGGAATGCAATATCCGCCCCTTTGAGGGATTCTCTCGTGGTTTCATCCCGCTCCTTAGGGAGTAGGGTTCCATGTAAAAATCATGGTGTTCCATGTTTCATCTTTCAGAACGGGTTTGATTCTCGGAGATTTGTTCTTGAATTGCTTTTATTTTCCAAGAGTCACTTTTTGATGAAGATTTACATGTGAGTTTGTTCAAGATCTGTTGCACGAGATCATCCGGCAACATACTATTATTGCTAGATTTTCGTTTTTGAAACCCTAAATGTGTTGTCGAGAAATCCTCTGTATTAAGACGCCAGTTCTTGTCAACAAAGCCGCGAGCCCAGGCGGTCTCGGTCGTTCTCCTAAACCAGCACGATCACGCAATGCTCCAGGCAGGAGTTTCTTCTCCTGCGCGGCCACATTCTCCCGAGCGTCCATCCAGCCTACCATCGAGGCGCTTTAGGCTCGCCTCACCTCGAGGCGTACGCCTCAGTGCCTCGAGGCGGCGCTTTTTAAAACTATGGTAGTGACCCAATAGATCAGCGTTCACACGACAAAGGAGGTGTGCAAACAACATTGTTCAATATGCCCCCATTTCAAAATTGCATCAGACGAAATAGAATTTGCAAAGATTAACACAGCAATTGACTGAAAGAGATGGACACCATAGTGATGAGCATTAGTACAGAACAGTGCCAAGGTTTTCAAACTGCAGGGCTTCTATTTGATTTTCATGGAGAACAAAAGATGTAAAAATTCCAGATTCATGTTAAGCTGTTCAGTATTAAAAAGAACTTGAAGTTCTCTAACACCTACCATATGGATCCTTTTTAATCCTTCAGTCTGATCAACCTTAATGGCAAATTAACAGTTCAGTTAAACTAAGAGGTATATTTTACAAGGCGCGGAAACAATGGAATGGAGAAACAGAAAAAAGGAAATACATATATGTTAGAAAATCGAAAGCGGAAGCGGAATGATAAAACAGAGCATAATGAACAAGAAACATAAACATGGAAGAACATGATTTTACGTGGAACCCTACTCCGTGAGGAGCGGGATGAAACCACGGGAGAAGCCCTCAAAGGGGCATGCTATGCATTACTTTTTCTCAATGGATACAGGAGGTCTGGGGCTCCTTATATAGCCTCTTTAGAGCCTCCAAGTCCCACCACTGGACGATGTGAGACTAAACAACTGGGTGGGGAAAATGGATCTCCTCTAGGATCCATTTACCCTGCTACAACACAATAGGCTCATACAACTTATACTCCAACACTCCCCCTCAAGCTGGAGCATGCAATGCTCAGCTTGGACAATCATAAAAAGACTCAACTCAACGCTACAGGACACTACGGACAATATCAACCCAACGCGCACATTGTTGTAGTCGAGGACGTTGCTTCTCATGCCGTGCAGGTGAGGAGGACGAACGGGCTAGAGTGTGAGTCAACTGAAGACTCAGAATCTGACCATCGAGTCGGAACTTGCGCCTGAAGTCTCCTCGTCGGAGAACTGGGTCTCTCCCATCTGGCTCAGAGAATGGTGCACTGCTCTGGTGTACCTATGATACCACATGAAAACCTTTGCCCTCAAGGGAATGGTCCTCTGCTCTGGAGTCCCTATGGTTCACATGAAAACTCTGGTCGAACAACAACAAGAATGATGGGGACCTCGAACTGATGATGGCAACATATGTTCATCTGAAAATGACCGCACACTCGTGCGTGTCTGAAACTGGAGACTCGGAAACAATGATCGTTGAGCCTGAAACCGAACTGTAGAGTTTGGAATCTGAATGGTCTGAAAATCTGCCTGTGAATCTCGAACATCTGAATATGGCTGGAAGAAGACCTGTGACTCTACGTATACTCCCCCTTTCTCCCATACTTGTCAGAAATTGACATCGACTAAGTTGGGAGAAGACAGATAAATAGGGGAAAACAAAACACGAACTAGCGGCTTTTTATCATCATTTTTTTAAGCCGCCAATATTTTTTTTTAAATCCGTTGACATTTTTTTTACGGCTCTGCAATTTTTTTTATTTTGCGTACAACTTTTTCTTGTACGCGCCTCTTTTCTCCTTTTTTATCAGATTTTTTAAAAGAAATCTCTCTTTTTTACGCGTACTCTCTCTTCTCTTTTTTTTTGTACGCGATATTTTTTTAAACAAATAACTCTTGGCCCACTAGTGGACCCAAAAACTCAGCCATATATTTTTCCTTTTGGCCGAACGCATATACTTACGCCCAACAACCGGCCCCAGTTGGTCAGACATACTACGACAGTTACTACTAAGTTTTGACATCACATACGTGGATATATTTTGGTTGTGGAGAGCGCATCGGAGCTGCCTCTACCTGATTGACCTATTACCACATCATGTTCAATGCTGGGAGTTCTCAGGGATTGTGAGCAGCCAATTTGCCATGGCAACAGATGGAACGCATCCGTGTAATCTGAAGTCATGAGTTACCTCTATTTTGTTCCTCTAATCCCTAGCATATCTGACATCCGATCCGCAGATAAGAGAAATTTGTGCAATTCCTCCTGCAGAAATCCCCTGGTTATCAACCATAGGAATGGACTGTTTATGCTGATGCCTGCAAGTTAATCCAAGTCAGGTTTTTGTATTAGGTAGGCGGGTAACTTCCTATTGTGAACTTTTCCAAGATAAAGGGGTCCTATACTTCACAGTTGATAATTTTTCCTGATATTTGGTTGATTTTCATTGGATTATCTCACGTCGAGGTCGCACGAATCATACTGGTTCTGTATTAGTAGCAGAGATGTGGTTATATACCTAGCAAGCACAGAATTATTTAAAAAAAATATACCGCAATGTGGGCCTAAAGCGACGTCGCTAGCTGCCAGCTAGGGTGAATCGCGTCGGCGCAAGCCATAGATCTGGAAAGGGGGCAGAGCGCGCGGTGTGCGGATGGAGGGGATGCCGCATGATCGGTTGTCTGGACTGGGACGACATCATGCGAGATCGGGTTGGCAGGGAGGAGTCCTGGAGCGAGATGCTGCTGAAGAGATCGATCTGGAGCGGTTGCGCTCCTGGAGTCGCGCGATGTTTGTGCCATCGCGGGATATGTTTGCGCTTCTCACGCGAGGAAGATCGCGCGGCGTCATGGACTGGAGATAATCGCCTGGAGCCGTCTGGGCTTGCCGCTACCAAGGTTGCGCGGGGATGCCTCCAAGTCTGCCATCGCCAGGAGGTCTTGCACTGCCTCCAACGTTGGGGATCACCGCAGTTGTGTTTCCGTGTCCCACCGAGTGTGCCACTTGCACTAGGGCTGCACCTTGCCACGAGAATGGGCGGCAGCGCCACTGATTTGGTGCAGCCTGATGATGTCCTGAATGTGTGGTTGCAGTCTCCGAACCGTGTAAATTAGGGTTTTAGAAACCTTTAAACAGAACCAGGAAATACGTGCCCACGAAGATCTAATGAATACAGAAATCTGGGAGCAAACTTTAACGGGTCAAAACTTGAATAGATAACATCGAATCTCGAACGAACAAAACTATAGAACTTGAAATCCTCAAGAAACGAATCCGCTCTGATACCATGTTAGAAAATCGAAAGCGGAAGCGGAATGATAAAACAGAGCATAATGAACAAGAAACATAAACATGGAAGAACATGATTTTACGTGGAACCCTACTCCGTGAGGAGCGGGATGAAACCACGGGAGAAGCCCTCAAAGGGGCATGCTATGCATTACTTTTTCTCAATGGATACAGGAGGTCTGAGGCTCCTTATATAGCCTCTTTAGAGCCTCCAAGTCCCACCACTGGACGATGTGAGACTAAACAACTGGGTGGGGAAAATGGATCTCCTCCAGGATCCATTTACCCTGCTACAACACAATAGGCTCATACAACTTATACTCCAACAATATATGATAGAGGGGCAAGAGAGGACAAAAGACTTACCCCGAACTAGGAACAACATCCAGACTTCGATTGACTGTCTGCTTTATTTTTTTCCTCCTGTAAAACCACAGGCTTTGCATTTCCCAGAGGTACATCACTGGGCTTCTGTTCCTGGGAAAATCTCACTTTCCTTGTCAGGATGTTGTAGATCTCCTTGACAACAGTCTCAAAGGCAGCCGTGACATTGGACTTATCCAAAGCAGAGGTTTCCATAAAGAACAAGCCTTGTGCCTCAGCAAGTGTCTTGCCCTCGTCAGTAGTGACCTCCTGAGCATCCACAAGATCAGTCTTGTTACCAACAAGAATGGTGACAACATTCATATCGGAGTGAGCTGTCCCATTATATCAACATGCATATCAGAAAGCAAAATATATTAATGGGTGTGAACCGGCAATATTCTGTATGCATGTGAAGCAGAAAGAAGTTTTGAAATAGAAATGCTAATACATGCAGATATATTACGAGATTGTTAGTCAAAAAATACAATTAGTTTAATGGCTGGTCATAAAGAAATCCAAGGTAGACAGATCTCCAAAATCAAAACCTAATCGCAAAAGATCCAATTTCTAGCTTGACAAGAAAAGTGAATCCAAAGAAGCATTGAAACAATACAGTTTGTAAATGTTAGATATACAAACAAGTCTCTTTTTCATAAAATGGAATATTACCAGGTAAAAAATCTGATACTGTGATAACTTTAATGCAAATCACTTTTAATTCTATACTGGTCAAAAATAAGATAAACTTGCCACAACAATAAAGTTGCCACTGTGATCAAGATTCAAAAGGAGTCGCAGGTTAGAGTCACGGAAACAGCCTCTTGTAGGGAAAAAACAAGGGAACTTATGAACCAAGGTATGGACACTTTTTTAGAGAACTAAAGAATGCATGGGAGCCCAAATATATAAAAGGGACATGAATAATACTGAAATTGGACAAATAATGAGATGATTGAAGCAGAATGTTGTGGCTGCTAGCGCATGGTAGTCAGGTGGCTACTAAATTACTCTTATCGAGATAAAATTATTACTGAAGATATAATGGATCCATGGTACATCTAAAGGAAGAACCTTCATACGATTTTTATTAATTTGAAGAAGGCTTATGATTCTGCCCTGCGGGAGATATCGTGGAGAGTTCTGGAGAAGAGACAAGTACATGTCTTATACATTAACCTCATAAAGGATATTTATAATAGGGCTTCATCTTGTGTAAGGATCCAGTTTGGGAAGATTGATTATTTCGACATCAACATTGGCATGCATCAAGGTTCAACTTTCAGTCAATTCCTTTTTACATAGACTATGGGAGTTGACAAGTTGCATTCAAAATGAGATACCTTGGTGTATGTTATTCGATGCTAATATTGTGTTGATTGATGAGACTAGAGATGGAGTAAATGATAAGCTTGAGGTTCGGAGACATGCATTGAAGACTAAAGGATTTCATATAAGCAGGGCTAAGACTGAATATGTTAGAGTAAATGATACTCTGATGTGTTATTCCATAGAGCCCTCGGGTCTCTTATATAGAGAGAAAACCCTTGGGTAAATTACATAGACATACGTTATATAAATAGGAAATACAGAACAGTACATCATAACATAATATAAACCTCTACACCCCCCCTCAAGATGGAGCATAGATATCTATCATGCTCAGCTTGGAAGAACATCTCTGGAAAGGTCCTCTGAGCAATGGCTTGGTGAATATATCAGCAGTCTGGTCCTCTGAACTGACATGAGAAGTAGAAATGAAGCCCTTCTGAATCATGTCTCTAGTATAATGACAATCCACCTCGATGTGCTTTGTCCTCTCATGAAAGGCTGGATTATTGGCAATAAACAATGCCGCCTGATTGTCACATTGGAGATTCATAGGCAAGGAGACATCTACATTCAAATCTTCTAAGACTGCTCTAACCCACATCATCTCTGTGCTTGCTTGTGCCATGGCTCTGTACTCGGATTCAGCATTGGATCTCGCCACAACATTCTGTTTCTTGCTTTTCCAAGAAACTAAAGAGCTACCTATGAAGATAGCAAATCCAGAAGTAGATTTACGATCTCTTGGACATCCTGCATAGTCTGCATCTGCACAAGCTGAAATAGACAGATCTGTATCTTTCCTGAATAGCAACCCTGTGCCTGGGGAGGACTTCAGATATCTCAATATCATATACAAGGCATCCATATGAACTTGCCTAGGCTGCTCCATAAATTGACTCACCCGGTTTACTGCAAATGCAATATCCGGTCGAGTTATAGTAATGTATAAGAGCTTACCCACCATCTCTCTATACCTTCTTTTGTCCACCTCTTCGGTATCATCATCGTACAGCTTCATGCTTGGGTCCATAGGTGTGCTTGACGGTCTGCATCCAGTCATTCCTGTTTCAGCTAGCAAGTCTGCGACATATTTTCTTTGAGTCATTACCATCCCTTGTGCATTTCTTGCCAACTCTATCCCCAGAAAATATCGTATCGTGCCCAGATCCTTCGTAATAAACTGGCTTCCCAACAGGGATTTGGTTATCTCAATTCCCTGAGCATCATCTCCTGTAACCAAGATGTCATCAACATATATCATGACAACAACTGTACCTCTAAGGGTCTTCTGGATGAACAGTGAATGGTCCACATTTGATCTTCTGAACCCCTGACATTCAATTAGCTGGGAAAGCTTCTGGAACCAGGCTCGAGGACTGCTTGAGGCCACAGATAGCCTTATGAAGTCTGCACACCATCTGAGTCTCCCCCTCAGCAGCAAACCCTGGTGGCTGCTGCATGTAGACTTCCTCCCGTAGGTCACCATACAAGAAAGCATTCTTGACATCAAGCTGAAAAATGGTCCAGTTACGTACCACAGCAACAAATAGTAGGATACGAAGAGTAGAGTGTCGAGCCACCGGTGAAAAAGTATCCAAATAATCTACCCCATAAGTTTGGGTAAATCCACGTGCAACAAGTCTGGCCTTGTATCTGTCAAGACGTCCATCTGCATGATATTTCATCGTAAACACCCACTTACAGCTCACCACGGATGCACCTGGAGGAATGGGGACTAGAGACCAAGTCCCTCGAGACTGTAAGGCACGCATCTCCTCTTCCATAGCTAGTCGCCAGCAATCAATCTTCATGGCTTCCTGATAGGTCCGTGGAATCTCAACGGATGAGACAGCAGCTGCAAATTTCTGGAAATCCCCATTGAGACGATGAAATGAGACCTGGGATGCAAGAGGATATGAGGCACATTTTCTTCTCTGCTTCCTTTGAGCAATAGGCCGATCAAGATCATCTATCACTGTGGTGACTGGCGGATCCTCCTCCGGTAGTAAAGGCTCCTGCACCGGTGCATTATCTAACCCATCATTAGTGATAACATCAGAACATACCTGAGGCGTGCTGGATGGTTGGCATGTAGATTGAGCAGGGCCTGTCCGCCTTGTATAGAACTTAAGAAATGGTACAATTGGAGGAGGTGGTGGTGGTGGTGGTGGTGTTGTAGTGGATTGACCCAGGCTTGGAGGTGGAGGGACGTAAACATTAGAATCTGTGGGTGTAGAGGAGACCAATTTGTCACCTGTAGGGGAGAAGTACATGATTGGTTCGAAAAAGGTAACATCAACACTCACATAGTACTTGTCATGAACGGGGTCATAGCAACGATATCCTTTCTGTGTCCTGGAGTAGCCCACAAAAACGCACTTGATAGCCCTAGGAGAGAGCTTATCAAGCCCTGGAGATAACCTGTGGACAAATGCAACAGTGCCAAAGACCCGAGGTGTAAGTGTAAACAAGTCTTTGTCAGGAAAGAGAACAGAGATAGGAGACTTTTCCCCAAGAATAGTAGCAGGCATGCGGTTAACCAGATAGCATGCTGTAAGTATAGCATCTCCCCAAAAAGCTAATGGGGCACAACTCTGAATAAGTAATGTGCGAGCAATATCAAGAAAGTGTCGATGCTTCCGTTCGGCAGCACCATTTTGTTGAGATGTGTATGCACATGTGGTTTGGTGGATAATGCCTTTAGAAGAAAGAAAGTGAGCAAGGGAACGAGTGCAGAATTCCAAAGCATTGTCAGTACGCACATACTTAACAATAGATGAAAAAACATTTTGAACTTCATTGATAAGATTTTGAATAACACTTCCTGCTTCGGATTTATTTTTAAGAAGAAAAGTCCAGGACACTCGAGAAAAATCATCAACCACAACTAAATAGAACCTGTGCCCCTGATGATCTAGGACACGACTGGGACCCCAAATATCTATGTGAAATAACTCAAATGGGGAGCGACTGCTCCGACTCTGACGACTGGGGAAGCTGGGCCGATGGTGCTTCCCTAACTGACATGCTTCACAACGAAATGACGAACTTGGAGAATTCTGGTGTAATCTGACTAATGGATAATATATTCATAGAGAATTATGGTGCATGTAGAACATTCTGTAAGTGCATAGAGGGCAGCAAAGTCGTCTCCCCCTGATCGATGATAGGGGAATGAGTGCCATCAGCAATGAGTACAGAGCGACCAGGCTTAACAACTCTATAGGACTGCAGAATATCTCTCTCACGACAGAGATGATGGGTGGCTCCAGAATCAACAATCCATCCTGTGAGATCATGGTTATGATATGAGACTGAAGGACTACCTGAGGCACTGGCTGAAGCAGATGTACTAGCTGACGCCGAAGCCGCAACATCAGAAGTGTCAGCACCCTCTGGCGATGACTGTGGCATGATATCACGAAGCCGTGCCACTAGCTCCTCGAACTTGTGATCTGGAGTAGATGCTGGTGGACCCTGAACATGATCAGCGACACGTGCAGAAGGAGGGAAGCCATGCTTGGAATAGCATGTATCCTCCGAATGACCAGTACGACGACAGAATGAGCACGTAGAGCGTACGCGACCTCCGCGGCCACGTCAACCACTTCCTCTGCCACGAAATGAGGATGAACTACCTCGTCCTCTGGAGGCTTCCATTGCCGAGGGAGGTGGAGTCGCTGTATTCGATGGAACTGGTACACGACTGAGCCTCCTGTAAACTTCTTCCATCGGTGGAATGGTGGCATCGACAAGGATCTGAGAGCGTGCTGCCTCGTACTCAGGGTCAAGGGCAGCAAGTAATACACCAACCATAGTGGCGTTGTGGAACGTCTTCTGCTGTTCCGGCGTGGCCGTGAGTGGGATGGTGCTATAGAGTTTCTCGAACATTCCACGAAGAGACGTGTACATAGAATGAAGAGGCCTCCCATTTTGCTTCGTGGTAAAAATATCATGCTGCAGCTGCAACATCTTTGTCTCGTTCCGCACCTGAGAGTATGTCGTGGCCAGAATATCCCACATCGCCTTGGCAGTGGGCTGATGGAGGACATCATTTGTTATCTCCGTCGTGAGCGTTCCTGATAGCCGAAGTTTGGCATACGCGTCATCAGCCTCCCATGAGGCATATATTCCCGTCTTCTCCGGCGGTTCATCTTCGGTAAGAATATGCTTCGTACCACATGACTTCGTAAGACTGAGGAACTGCATAGCCCACAGTTCGTAGTTCGTCCCGTCCATTTTGACGACTGGTGCCAAACCTTTAAAGGCACCTATGGCGGGCATATCGACCTTTTGTTCTGACATACTACCAGAGAAGAACAACTAGGGATGATAGACAAAGGAACTGGTGTCTACCAAGACCTTTGAGGATTCAAGTGCATATGTAGACGTTATGCACTTGAACCCGTCATCGACCCGAGCTCGACCGAAGGAGAGGCTGACGGCGGCGAGGCTAGGAAAGCCTCGGCGGAAGAGAGGCAGCGGGACTGGAGGAGCCCGGCGGCGGGGCTGGGGCCTGGAAGGGGCTGGAGGGGCCCGGCGGTGGGGCTGGAGGGGCCTGGCGGCGGGACCGGAGGGGTCTGGTGGCGGGGCTGGAGGCGCCTGGCGGCGGGAGGGGCTGGCTGGGAGCGGCGAGAGGCCTGGAGGGGGCGGCTAGAGGCTGTTGGCGGCGGCTGGCGGCGCGCAGGGGGGGTGCGGGTGGAGAAAACCCTTGGTTTAGGGTTTTGGCTCTGATACCATGTTAGAGTAAATGATACTCTGATGTGTTATTCTATAGAGCCCTCGGGTCTCTTATATAGAGAGAAAACCCTTGGGTAAATTACATAGACGTACGCTATATAAATAGGAAATACAGAACAGTACATCATAACATAATATAAACTTCTACAGAATATATGGAGTATACTTTTGATGGAAGCAATGGTGAAGAAACCGATGTGAAGATTGGTGATGATAAAATTCAAAAGAGATATTCTTTTACATACTTGGGATCTATATTGCAACATAATGGGGACATTGGTATAGATGTTACTAATAGAATAAATGCAGGTTGGCTAAAGTAGAGAAGAGCCTCTACTGTTCTTTGTAATAAGAAAATTCCTTTGAAAATCAAAGGCATGTTTTACAAAGCAGCCGTGAGACCTGCTATGCTCTAGGATCTGAATGTTGGCTTGTGAACCATAGACATATGCAGAGAATGGCAGTAGCAGAAACGAAAATGCTAAGGTATGTGTGGACATGCATGTAACGATCGGATTTTGAATGATGCAATCATAAAGAAAAGTTGATGTAGCTCCGATTGAGGATAAGATGCGAGAAAACCGCTTAAGTTGGTTTGTCATTTGCAAAGGAGGTCAGCGGATGCACCAGCTAGGAGATGCGAGTTTTGGGATGTTGAGCCGACTAAGAGAGGGTGAGGAAGGCCCAAGAAGTGTTGGAATGAGACTATACGAAGGGATCTTAGTTTTTTGGATCTAAGTCCAAGATTGACCCAAGATAGATCTGAATGGAGGCAAAGAATCCATGTAGTCGGCCCTACTTAATGTGGGAAAAGGCTTTGTTATTGTTGTCGTATGGCACATTTAAAGAGTTTATGGATGATGGATCAATTTTGTTATAACTGGAACCTCTCGAAGTTCTTTGATAAATGATTTGGCAATTTTCAGCAACTTTTATCATCTAGCCTACTTGATTTCATTTAGATGATTAATGAAACTAATAGTTAATTTCCAAAATGGGTAAGTCTCCACTGAAACTAAAATAGCTGACTGCTTACTGTGCAATTCATTCAGCCATCGGCCAATGCTTTCAAAAGTTTGGCGTCTGCTAATATCATACACCAACAAGGCTCCAACAGCCCCTCTATAGTATGCAGATGTCACAGCCCTGAAGCGTTCTTGACCTACAGTATCCCAAATCTGTGCCTTTACTTCTTTCCCATCAATATTCATCTTTTGTGTTTGAAATTCAACACCTATGGTTGACTTTGAATTGGGGTAAAACTCATCGCGGGCAAATCTAGCAAGTAGGTTGGATTTCCCCACAGCTGAGTCCCCAATGAGAACAATTTTAAAAAGATAGTCTTGAGATTGTTCCTCTTCTCCATTAAACGACATCTTTAACCTTAGACAGAGTTGTCTTGGCAAAGATTTACTTTGAGTTCATAAGAAATTACAGCAGTATGCTCCTGAAGTATAAGAAAATGCAAACAAGTCAAGCAACAGGCTGAAAATATTTTTGCAAATCAAAAAATTATGAAAGTATGCCAACAGATAAAGCCAAGTGACACTGAGATGATTGAATTTTTAAACGTTCTTAGGAGTTATCACAGAATTCTCGGAAATAAGCTTCTCACAGTGCCAAGCACAAGAAAAATAGCATGTAATCAGCACCACGTGTAGAAAGACTGTATATATTAAATTGAATTGCACAGATATCAGAATAGGAAATACAAAAACAAAGTGATAAAAGTAAATATTATCAGAAACAAAATCATACGGGAAAATCAATATGTATAACTCCCTTTCTAAGACATCTTCTTGGAGTGTAATTTGTATTCAAAACTGAAAGAAAAGAAGTTGCAGGAAGTTTGCAGCTAAAGCGAAAGGAACACAAGTTTCTTATTTCCCATGTTTACAAAGTTAGGCTGAAGTTTCCACTTAAAAGTAGAGTTCCTCACCACGGGCATGCAGATAGGTAGAAATCCAATGAAATTAGCCATGACAATTTCTCTCGGGATTATTTGTTTCTAAAAAGCTAAAGGATGACGACTGATGGTTACCCAAAGCCATTAAAAAATAACCATCCCATTACATCACTGGCAAGACATCCACTATAAAGACAACACCCACAATGCAGAAAGTCATTTCAGCATACAGCATATTTGCTTAGATAACATCTGTACTTATTTGAATATTACCATAAATCCTAAACCCCGAGCCCCAACCCCAAGCCCGAAACCCTGACCCCAAACCCCGAACATGAAACCGCAACCTGCTCAATATCAAGGAAAAATATGGCAGAATAACTCTCTCTACCACTTCTCAATATAAGAATTATTTCCTTCCCGTGGATCCAACCAAAAGTAGGGGGTATTCTTTGAAGTGCTGATATTGCCCCTTTCTTTTTCTCAAGGCCATGTTGGACATAGCATACTTATAGCTTTTATTGTCCTGGGGCCATTCAGGCCATAGCTCTCCAAGGCCATGTTGGCCACTTCATGATGCAAGGCTTTAAGCCTCTCTATGCACTTCATATAAACATCTATTGATTAATGAAAGTGGTTCCCCAAGCCACACAATATCGGACTCACTAGTAGAAAACACGCAACCCTAAACCTATACCCTAAACCCCAACTCCCAAGCACTAAGGGTGCTAATCAAATCGAATACATTCGAGTCCATCTAGATTTACATTCAATTCATTATAATTTTTTTGAATCCGAACTCGAATCGAATTTCAAGCTAATTTGCTATTCTTGATTCAAATTCAATTCGTTATACATTATGAATATTCAAATGCAATTCGTTTTATTTCAAATCGGGATGTTAACTAATAATGTAACGAATATATATAATTTTATATAAAGAACATTCTAAGTTTCAAAGAATTTATCATGATCCAAAATTTGGAATTCATCAATATAAAAAATTTCGACATTAATAGATAATTGAAACTTTGGCTTATATATATCTAGATCATATAAAGAGTGTCTACCGGATAAGTCTGTAACAAATTCAAAGAACATGGATGAGTTGTTCTTTCCACAACAAAGGGTAAAGCCAATCTTATAACTTGCAAGTGCACTTACATGTGCCCTTTTTCTATCTAATGGACATTCTAATGCATACCAAATAATATCCACCCGACAATTTGTGTTCTTACTCTAAGTACATGCAATTGTAGCATCATTTGACATATAGCGCATGACACGTGTCTTAGAAAATATGTGCACTATCGTAATGTGAACTGCTATCACACTTATCAAGCATCCATCAAAACTAAATCAGATTTAAAATTCTAAGAGAAATATGAATGAATTGAATCAAAGGTAAATTTTAATTGAAATCTATGTCAGAACTTCAACGCTGATTGGGATGAACGCTGATAAAAGATGTAGTGGTATTGTTTATGAAAGTTTTTATTTTCTCAGATTCTGGTTTGCAAATATTGTATATCCAATCTTGAAAACAATATTATTCCAGTACTTATCTAATCCACACATGAAGAAAAACTGAGATCGGACACCAAATACAACACAATTGTACAAGTAGCACGGATGCATGCCATTATCATGATACTATCTAAAGTTGCAGGTCTTTTCCATGGTAAAACTACAAAAGACATCCAATTAGGGATGCAAACGGACAGATACGGATACGGATATAGGTATTACCATATCCTTATCCATTTTTGAATATGAATACAGATGCGGATACGGATATTGGCGGATATTAAAACTATCTTACCATATCCTTAAAAAACGGATATGAATGTAAAACGGATACTGATCGCAAATGAGTAATGTTAGAAATACTCTATAAAATCGACTTAAATATATACAAATTGGATGGAAAACGCAGGATATGAATTTACTAAATGTGTTTGTATCATAAAAATTATACAAATATAGTAAAAGAAGGTATATAATTATGTTACATAGGGTTAAAAATAAATATATGACTATATTTATACATGAAAATGGATATACGAATACGAATATGGATGTTTGCGGATATCAAAATATATCCATATCCGTATTCATTTTAAAACGGATACGGATGTCAAAATCGATATAAAACGGATACAGTGACGGATCGGATACGGATATATCTGTAACCTTTTGCATCCCTACATCCAATCCATTCACATCATTCACAAGCTATAGTGCAGTCACTATTTCAGATAAACTTAGAAACAACAATATCGAAAATGGGGGAAAGGAGATAGAATCTGCTGTTGGAGTGAAATGCATAAGAAAAGAGCGATACATTGAAGAAAAAAATGAGATGTGTCATCAAATCAAGGTAAAGACAATACCAAAGAGTGGATCTAAAAAGAATGCATCTAGAATTAAAAGAAAAGGAGAAGCTTTAGTAAAGGGAGGCGTGTGTGCTCTTGCTCCTCTGCTAAGAGGATCACTTCACAGGGAGGCGACGAAGGTGTGGTGTTCTGGGAGGAGTAGAGGCAGCAACAGTTGCAGAGGTGGCGTGGGGAGTTGCAAGGTGGGGAGGGTGGTGCGACGTGCGGGGAGCTGCGAGTGGAGGGAGAGGCGATGTGTTGACGTTGGGAGGACTAGATCGGTGGTGGGGTTGGCGGAGATAGGCTGGGGAGTTGGTGGTCATCGGTGGGGTCGGTGGCGACTGGGATAAGGGAGAGGAATGAGGAAATTTGGGTATTAGGTTATGAGGGAAGAGAGAATTAGAGGGAGAATGGATGTGGCAGCAGTGGGTCTCTTGAATTGGGGAAGTTTGGAATTAGATTATAAAAATATATTAAAATTAAGTATTGTTGTACGCATATTTATATTTATGTGTATATAATGGATCTTCAAACTATATCGTATGTATGTATGTATCGAATCGAACTATTATCGAACGAATTCAGGTCAATTCATATTCAATTTGTATGAAAATCGAATCCACGAAAGAAATTCATGTTCGATTCATCATTCATCTAACTTCGAATCGAACTATTTCCGTAAATATTTTTGAACAAATCTTGATCGAATTCGAATGATTTGATTCAATTAGCAGCCCTACCAAGCACCAAGCCCCAAACTCATGAATCAAACCCTGAACCCATCTGTCACGAGGGAACATTCTCTGCAGCCACTCTTTTATTATCTTATCAGAGATTTATACGTGGCAGTGTGCCTGGCAATTCTGGTTAAAGATTATTCCTTTTACTGAGAATATTGAGCTGCTGCAGAAATCATAGAACAACCGTTATTTTGGAATCAAATCAAAACAAACACGTGGCTTTTGGGTTTTCTTGATATTAACAGTTGGGCATTCTGATGGTGTTGAAATGACAAATTGAACTAGGACAAGTGGCAGCTGGTTATTCTTTTCTATTGGGAATTCCGACGTCTATTTTATTGTGAGAACAAATAAAAAAGCGTGTCAAATTTGGGTCTTCTGCATGACTAATATGGATATTGTGTGTGATAGCTGTGAGATACAATTGTGAAAGATGAACTACCGGGCAGGGCTGCATGGAAAAGAAGGTTGAACCAGGTCAACAGACCAGGGTACGCTCAATAGGGTCCAAGTCCGAATAGGACAAGGATCACTACAGGACAAAAAACCAATAAAAAGTTAAATATAATCGAAAAAATAAATTAATTGATTTAAATTAATTAATTAATTAATTAAAAGATGTTAAGAATTAAATAGTCTTAATTTAGGTGATTTTTAATAAACTAAATAAATTAAATAATAGGGTTGAAATAAATATAATCCTTTATTCATATGTGTATATATATGTATATCTATATGCACAACACTTAATTTTAAAATTAATTTTTTTACAAATAATTATATAACTTATTATTATTTTTATTTACAACATTTTACAAGAATTTTAAATATATTTTTATTTTATTTTTACAAAATAATTTATTAAGTTAAATAAACAGGTAAAGATAAATTAAGACTACAGATGCTTACAATTGTTTATATATAACCATTGCAAAGAGGTGACGGAAAGGAAGAGCAACTCCTAGTCGCCATCAAATCGTGTCAGCTCACAGTTTATAATATATAATCCTATCTATGAGAGGACTCCGCTTCTTATTTTCTAACACTCTCCAGCGACCATAGCCCAGCTCACCTTTCCTCTCCTCTCCTCTCTCCCTCTCTTCCCTAGACCATTCTTCCTTTCCAGCAAGTTCTCCAAGGAGCCCCCAACTCCCTTTTACCTCTCCAGTAGTCCTTACTCCCTCCTCCAACAGAGCACGGTGGCACGGGGTGAGAGGAAAGTCGACCCCTTGTGGCCTTCGGATTTGTGGGATATCCACGCGGTTGTCCCCCCTGCAACTAGCGTGTAAATGACCAAAGTATCATTCGAATCTTCGGATAAGCACCTCAGATGGTGGAAAATTTGCATCCGTACCCACGGATGGAAAAATTGCAGTTACACCCCTGCCATCGCACCGTGGCATGGGATGAGGAGAAAACCGACCCAGTGGCCTTCGAATATGTGGATATCCACGTAAGATGATGGGAAAATTGCATCCGTACCTACAGATGGGAAATTTGCAAAGACACTCGTGCCTTCGCACAGTGGCACGGGGTGAGAGGAAAGTCGACCCTTGTGGCCTTTGAATTTGTGGGACAATTTTTGCATCCGTACCCACGGATGGGAAATGGAGTTAAAACCTGACAGACTCTAAGTTCCACAAGATTTCTATTCAGGTCGCCTCAATAGTCACGTCAGAACAAGTCCTCATACGCAAATTCTGGTGACTATGAATCTACTTGAACAACGTATGTGAAATATAGCTCTCCAATCAGAAATGACAAAGGCCAGCCTTCTCATAGCAAGGTAATCCTAATTCCCTTGTCTAGATACTCTTTCCTTGAGGAACAAGGTATTTCCATCTAAGTTCAGGTACGTATTGTGTCCACAGTCGATGGGGGAGAAGTAGAAGAATAAGAAGAGAACTGAAGTGTGGCCATTGTAGCCGCATCTCCTTGTGAAGCCAGACAGTGTATCCAAGTCTCCACGAAGATATGTAGTCTCTATGAAGCTGGACACAATGTGGTCAAATATAAACATGAATGATTTTTTTATTGGATACATATTTGTTTCTACATCAAGGAATGAATTATTGCACTCATAGATCTTTATTGTGCCCATACAAATTTAGAATCTTTCTTTACGCACATATTTTGGGGTCTTATAAAAAATGTGCCAGCAAACCATCCCTCTTTTGAAGCTTTATTGCAACTCATAGCTCTCGACGTTAGATGTCCATGCCACTAGACCAGGTAGGGGGCACTAGCCACTCAAGATAACTGCGTATGTTTCCATTCACGTGCATCTTTTGCCAAAGAATTCTAACCCTGACCACATCATCAGTAGAGAGCTACGTGTAAAGTACTTGTCCAAGTTAGGTCATTGTCTAAAAGAACCATGAGTGTGTATGAAATATTCTACTTAGACTGATCAAGATGACATGTGTACATAGTCTTGTGGACTCAAAGAATTAACTCTCTAGACCTGAAAAGTCTCAACTCCAGTTCCAATAACGTTCCTCTGAAATTAAGTGGATTTACCAAGCTCCGTTCTTTTGCATATATGACGCAGAAGATGTCAAAGAATCATCGTCTAATACTAAATGGATGGAATCATCTACAGATAGGAATGTATCATGATTTAGATATGTCTTCAACAATTGTCCATTCACAACAAATGGTTGTGCGTCATATGACAATCCATATATGACAATACTACCATTGTTCCACACATCTCTGACAATGAACGATCATGACCATTTGCTTTTGAGTTTGTCGGGAAACAACTTCAATTTCACAACAAACAACCATACTTTTTATCAGAGACGAAAGTCTTCCTCCTAATGTGTCTATCACTCCAACGCTTGACTTCCTCCTTATACATGAGTGAGTTGTCATGGGAGAAATCTCGAAATTATAGCAATCTATTCAGATCCAATTTCCTACTCTTGCATGCTCTCCCACAATCTAAATTGCATAAAGATTTGTGAATCAACTCAACTGGAAAGTGACAAGGCTTTCCATAAAGCAACCTATAGGGAGGCATGCCCAAATAATGAAGACTTGAACGATGTCCAATAAGCCCATAGAACTGAATCAAGCATCTGGGACCAATTCTTCCTATCTGAACGTAAAAGTTTCTGAAGTATCGTATTGATCTCCTTATTTGAAATCTCAACCAAGCCTTGATCTGTGGGTGGTAAGGAGACGTAACTTTATACTCAACGGCGTACTCCTTCACAAGCTTCTTGACCTCTCAATTGATAAAATGGCTTCGTCCATCTGAAATGAGTATCTTGGGTATCATGAACCACACAATAATGTTATCCTTGAGGAAGGAACAAACCGTACAACTATCAGCGACTCGGGTGGGGATCGCCTCCACCCAATGACAAACATAATCCACAGCAAGCAGAATGTACTAAAATCCCAGACTGACAAGGTATGGGCCCATGAAGTCTATACCCCAAGCATCAAAAACATCGGAATCTGGATATATCTCAGGGGCATGGTATCTTTGGAACCGAGGATTCCTCCCATTCTCTGGCAATCAGTACAACCTCGAACATAATTTGTAGTATTCTTAAACAGAGTTGGTCACCATAGGTCGTATTGAAGTACCTTTACTGTCGTGCGCTTCTCCGAATGATGCCAACCTGCCTCTAGTCTATGACAATGCTTAAGCACACTAGTGTATTCCTCATGAGAAATGCACCTCCTCAAGATACAATCCGCAACCACACAAAATAGGTACGGATCCTCCCACAGGTAAAAATGAATCTCAAACAGGAATCTGTCTACCTTAAGCTTGGGTCAATCTTGTGTAACTTTCTTGAAGACAAGATAGTTCACAACATCAACATATCATGGGAGTGAAGCAATAGACAAAATAGCCTCATCTGGAAAGGTCTCTAAAATAGGAAGTAATAACTGCTCGGATGATTTTACATCTGATATACGAGAAAGGTGATCTGCCACAAATGTTTTACTCCGTACTTGTCTCTAATCTCTAAATCAAACTCCTGGAGAAGAAGGATCCATCTGATAAGACGTGGTTTGGCATCCAGGCTTATTAAATATAAAATAAGTCCAAAATGGGCCTAAAACCATTTTTAATACATAGTATATAATATATAGGAAATTCAGAAATAAGGGAATATATTATTGGATTTTTGTTGAACTTGTACTGATTTTTATAAGGACTTTAGGGTTTTGCAATTTTTATTTTTATTTTTTGTTTTTTTAGTGGATTTTGAATATGTGGTAGTATATAATATAATATAGATAATTTTTTTTGGTTATTTTGGAGGTGTTTTTATAATTTTTATGATTTTTAATAATCAAACAGAAAGAAAATACATGATTTTGTATTTTTTAGAAATATGAAAATTAGTTAAAATGCCATGTGAAAGCATATGTCATTCAACAATATGTTAGGCACTTCAATAAATTTTCTAATAATTTTTGGAGCGATGAAAATATTTATAAAGGCAAATATACATAAAAATAAAAACCACGGTTAATAGGGACCTATTTGTAATACAACAAAACATTTAATTCATTTACTAACATGTCCAAAAAGTATTGAGGTTCAGATGCAATTTCTCCAAAAATTACCTCACGTGGGAAATCACGTGAGGTGACATGGAATGGACCTAGATGCAAATAGATGAAAGATTAAGGTCTTAGATGCAAAGTTTACACAAAATATTATACTAAACTAAATATTTACAAGACTAAATAAAAATTACAAATGGACGAGAGGAGAGTTCTTGCAATTTACCCTCGAAGTGCGTGCTGATGGACGATGTGCAGCGTATCATGTCACTTCACTTAATCGATGGACAGCTAAGATTGTGCCATAGTGGTTCGACAATGAACGTCTAGGATTAGATCAAGATCTGATCTGATGGTTGGCTTGGTCCTAGATCCAACGATAGATGCATCTCTTGGAAGTTGTTCTTAATCGGATGAAGGAGAAGGATGGGCAAGAACGGGGGAAGTCCGTCCCCCGTGCGAGCTTCGATCTGTAGTAGTTGCTCATCCTGGTGGTTTTTCGAGCATCTGATGGGTCCCTCAGTTTCTTGAGGGCCTCGTACGTTGTCTGGAGCCCTTTAGATGTCCAAATCTCAGTGATGGAGATCTGGAGATACTGGATTTTCTCCGCCACCTGGAGGCTCAGTTCCTCCTTCGATTCTCGTTCCAAGTGGTGCCTTAGGCTTACGCTCCTGCATAAAGTCGAAGAGGGCTCGAGGGCGGAACTCCTCGACCCAGAATCAAAGAACGAAGCACGTAGAATGGAGGGGGCAAGGAAGCTCCAACGATGAGTGAAGATGGAGCTTCAATGTACCTGATCTGTGCAAGATCATGAGTGATAGATGAAGCAGAATGATCGAGCAAATGATAGGGAGTGAGATGGATATGGAATGGGGTCGGAACAAGGTTGACGCACGACGGCACAGTGGCCGGAGATAAAGCTCCAGCGTATTTAATCTTTTCAGGATTTTTGGCAAACAGTGCAAAATTAGATAAAACTAAACTTAAACCTAAGCTAAGGAATGAAAATCGGCTGAAATTAACCTAAAATACACCACTCACCTGACCGATTCGCCAAGGAGCAGAGGCCACCTAAGCAGGACTCTATTGAGGTATGAATCGCCTCCCATTTGCCTTCTCCTCACTGCGGACCGATAGGGATCTCTTCACGTTACGAAGGATCACTCCAGGACTCGACTTGAGAACACAAAATCGGCTCATGAGAGATCAAACCTTGGATCAAAGACATGGGTTTTGTTTTATAGTCGTGTGAAGAGTGGTAGTTGAGCTAGGGTTTTTGAGTGTATCGATGATCATTGCAAAAGGATGGATGTGAACGATCATTCAGCTGAGAGGAGCTTGCATAAAAAATCAGGATGCATGGATCTAGGCATTGGAAATGGAAATTCAACGAAGTTGGTGAGAAGAGCTTCTGACATGAGCCACCCAAGGGATGGGACAGTTAACCTCATGTCAACTTTCGTCGAGCCCTAAGTGGGCCACGTAAGCCCACAAAAACATAAAACAGAGGGAAAATTCACAATAAATTCAAAAGAAAATAATAAACAATTTTATTATTTAAAGTCCAAAACATAAAAAGTATTTCTTATTTTATGTACTATTTTATGCATATTTTTATTTTGTTTATTTTTACAACCTTATTTATTAGGTGTTAATTTTTACAAGTGCGTACATAGGCATATTTACCTATATTTTACCTATTTTATTTTATTTTGTATTTTTATTATTGATTGTTATACTTACATATTTTATATATTTATGATATATTTAGACACGTATTTTTATTTTGTCTTCATGATTTTATTTACATACTTAAATAAATCTATGTTAGTATATTAGAGGTATAATATACCTATATATTTTAATGCATTATTTATTTAACTAGATTTTAAGGGTCTTATTTTATGTTTATATTTTAATATATTTCAAAAAATATATACAAGTATTTAAAAATATAAGAACTGTAAAAATATAGCAAATAAATTTAACGAATAAAATATGCAGGTATATAGTACAATGGGGCCTCAGAAAGTCGGCTTTTGCATCTTAACTCCATTTTTATTGAAAATATCTTCATTAAATAGATAATTCAATTTTAAATACAATGGAGATAAGTTTGATGAATTTTGAGATCATATGGAGAAGATATTGCAATGGAGGTAACCACATAAATGGTTTGGCGGTACTACCACCCAAAAGACCGGGGTTCAAATTCCCCTCTTGCAGGGGTTACGTTAGGTAGTCGACGACCAGCTTAAAAAATAGTCGAATATTTCAGCAAGGATTCGTGCAAGAATCCATGTAGCCAACGCTAATCATAGTGTGAGAAGGCTTAGAACTTTTTTATGGAGAATATATTGATCTGTAAAGTTCTGTTTACGACGTTTTTATTTGTGTGTCCTAGTTGTATATTGTATTATTTTTCTTGAAAGTTATTTTTATATTTTCTATGTATTTTTATGTAAAAGTTCATGTAAATTATTTTAACATTTGAGTTGTATAAAATATTAAAAAAATGAGAAAATGATTATTTAAAGAATGAAAATTAGGGTTTCATGTGCAATATAAACCCTTATTTCCATCTACTTTATTCCTTATCAACCAATTCAATATTAACCTGGTCTCGGGGTTTAAGGTCATTTAGTATCTTTGATACTTCAATTATTTTCCTTTTTATTTTCTTTATTATTAAATTTATTTGGATTTAAACACAAGTATTTGTACATTATTTATATGCAACTAATGGATGTCAATTTGCATAATTTATCAATATTTATATGTATTTTGATAAGGATTTAAATTCAAAATGGAAGAATAAAGGTAGATGAATGCCAATTCATCAGTAATCATTGTTGTGAGCTACTTTGTACGTTTTCTTTACTTTTCTTAGTACTTTCCCCTTCTTTTGATGGTTGATTTGGAGTTTGCAGGTTTTTGCATGTGTGTTGGTTTACATTCATCAGTAGTTCCAATTATGCCTTGCTTGGATGCTAGATGTCTTTGTTTATCTAGTGCTATTTAATAACTTTAAATCATTAGTGTTTCTAATCCAATATTGAGTATGAGATTTTTTTGAAATCAAAAGGAAAAAGAGAAGTCATTGTTTTTCATTTTGTTATGTTGTTATTTAGCAACTTTGAATCATTATTATTTTCGATCTAATATCGCGTAAGAGATATTGTGTATTATTGTTTTCGATTTATCATAAAATATGTTTGGTTGTTTTCTTCTCTTCTTTCTTTTGTTTGGTTTAATGGGTAACGAATAGTCATTCATCTACCTTTATTCTTCCATTTTGCATTTAAATTCTTATCAAAACACATGTAAATATAAATAAATTATACAAATTAGCATTCATCATTCATCTGTAAATAATACATAAATACTTGTATTTAAATCCAAAATAAAATAATAAAGAAAAGAAAAGAAAAATAAATGAACTATCAAAGATACTGAATGACTCTAATCCCCGAGACCAAATCAATATTGACGTCGTCGACACGGAATAAAGTAGGGAAAGGTAAGAGTCAACACACTACAAGGAAAACCCAAATTTTCATTCTTGAAATTAGCCATTTTTCCTTGACTTTATTATTCCTTATATGCACCTCAAATAATAAAATGTTCAATAAGAAACTTTTACATAAAATACATAAAAATTTATAAAAATAATTGCACATAAAAGTAATACACTGTGTAAAACTAGGAAACACATGAAAAAAGCCGTAAACCGAACTTCACATATCTATATCTTCTGCATATGAACTCAAAATTCATCAACCTCCCACCATTGTATTTAAAATTAAATTTTCTATCTAATGAACGTGATATCATTAAAAACGAAGTTAAGATACAAAATCCAGCTTTTTGGGGTCCCATTGTGCTATCCACTGGTATATTTTATTCGTTTAATTTATTCTTTATATTTTTACCTTTCTTATATTTATATATACTTGTAAATATTATTTTAAAATTATTAAAAATGAAAACATAAAATAAAATCATTAAAAATACATTAAAATAAATAATATAATACAGTATATATGTATACCAAAAATATAATGTAGGGTTTTTATCAGTTGTGCCACTCTGAGATATTGCAATATCAGTTATGCCCGTCCCTTTTTTGGAATATCAGTTATGCCCCTGACTTCTTCTGCAATGATCACTTGTGTTGTGCCCCTCAGGTTAGTTGCCATCCATCCCCAACACAAAGGGACGTTAACTTTGAGGACATAAGGGGAATTAAATAAAAAATAGGTTTAACGGTCAATCCACCAACTTTTTCCCCTCCCCCTCCCCCCACCCTCATTATCCTCCTCCGCCGCCCATTGCTCCTCCTTTCCCCTCCTCCGGCACTGCCCCTCATCCTCCTCCCACTACCCAGCCACCTCTACCGTCAGCTTCTCCTCCTCCTACCACTCCCCAGCCTCCTTTTCCCCTCTCCCTAGTCACCTCCACCCCGTTCTCCTCCTCCCTTTCCCCCGCGACTTCCACCTCTGTCTCAAGCTCCTCCCCTCTACCCCAACACCTCCCCCTCCACCTCGTTCCGCCCCCAAGCTCATCCCCCTGCCCACGTACCTCCCCCTTCTCCCCCAGCTCCCCTCCGACCCCGCACCTCCCTCTCTGTTGTCGTTCCTCCCCCCACGTAGCATACCACGTCTGACTCTTCGATGACGATTCCTTTCTTCGCCTCCTCTCTAGGAAGGGAGTCGCGAAGGTCCAGATGTCGTTGTTGTAAGTTGGTTTCAAGAGGTGGTGGATTCTTGACAACCTGGAGAAGCTCAAGCTGTCAATCTTCAGTTGCTCGATTCGGGTTGTGAGGACTGGCATTGTGCTTCTCCTGATCTTCGTCATTTTTGATGTGGAGATGCACAACGGAGGAATAAGGAGAAGGTTCAGATGGGTCTCAACCGATTTGATTCAGTGGATTTCACAGAAATTATGGAACTTCGATGTTAAGAAGATGCTATGGCTATCATTCCGCTATCGTGGAGGCATGAGGCAGTTCCCATTCCAAAAGCTTCCTCCCTTTGAGCGGAGCATATTCGGAGGCAGTTGAACGCGAATGGGATATGCTCCGCTCAAAGGGAGGAAGCTTTTGGAATGGAACTGCCTCATGCCTCCACGATAGCGGAATGATAGCCATAGCATCTTCTTAACATCAAAGCTCCATAATTTCTGTGAAATCCACTGAATCAAATCGGTTGAGACTCATCTGAACCTTCTCCTTATTCCTCCGTTGTGCATCTCCACATCAAAAATGACGAAGATCAGGAGAAGCACAATGCCAGTCCTCACAACCCGAATCGAGCAACTGAAGATTGACAGCTTGAGCTTCTCCAGGTTGTCAAGAATCCACCACCTCCCGAAACCAACTTACAACAACGACATCTGGACCTTCGCGACTCCCTTCCTAGAGAGGAGGCGAAGAAAGGAATCATCATCGAAGAGTCAGACGTGGTATGCTACGTGGGGGGAGGAACGACAACAGAGAGGGAGGTGCGGGGTCGGAGGGGAGCTGGGGGAGAAGGGGGAGGTACGTGGGTGGGGGGATGAGCTTGGGGGCGGAACGAGGTAGAGGGGGAGGTGTTGGGGTAGAGGGGAGGAGCTTGAGACAGAGGTGGAAGTCGCGGGGGAAAGGGAGGAGGAGAACGTGGCAGAGGTGACTAGGGAGAGGGGAAAAGGAGGCTGGGGAGTGGTAGGAGGAGGAGAAGCTGACGGTAGAGGTGGCTGGGTAGTGGGAGGAGGATGAGGGGCAGTGCCGAAGGAGGGGAAAGGAGGAGCAATGGGCGGCGGAGGAGGATAATGAGGGTGGGGGGAGGGGGAGGGGAAAAAGTTGGTGGATTGACCGTTAAACCTATTTTTTATTTAATTCCCCTTATGTCCTCAAAGTTAACGTCCATTTGTGTTGGGGATGGATGGCAACTAACCTGAGGGGCACAACTCAAGTGATCATTGCGGAAGAAGTCAAGGGCATAACTGATATTCCAAAAAAGGGACGGGCATAACTGATATTGCAATATCTCCGAGTGGCACAACTGATAAAAACCCTACATTATATTTTTGGTATACATATATACTGTATTATATTCTTTATTTTAATGTATTTTTAATGATTTTATTTTATGTTTTCATTTTTAATAATTTTCAAATAATATTTACAAGTATATATAAATATAAAAAAGGTAAAAATATAAAGAATAAATTAAACGAATAAAATATACCAGTGGATAGCACAATGGGATCCCAAAAAGCTGGATTTTGTATCTTAACTTCGTTTTTAATGATATCACGTTCATTAGATAGAAAATTTAATTTTAAATACAATGGTGGGAGGTTGATGAATTTTGAGTTCATATGCAGAAGATATAGATATGTGAAGTTCGGTTTACGGCTTTTTTCATGTGTTTCCTAGTTTTACACAGTGTATTACTTTTATGTGCAATTATTTTTATAAATTTTTATGTATTTTATGTAAAAGTTTCTTATTGAACATTTTATTATTTGAGGTGCATATAAGGAATAATAAAGTCAAGGAAAAATGTCTAATTTCAAGAATGAAAATTTGGGTTTTCCTTGTAGTGTGTTGACTCTTACCTTTCCCTACTTTATTCCGTGTCGACGACGTCAATATTGATCTGGTCTCGGGGGTTAGAGTCATTCAGTATCTTTGATAGTTCATTTATTTTTCTTTTCTTTTCTTTATTATTTTATTTTGGATTTAAATACAAGTATTTATGTATTATTTACAGATGAATGATGGATGCTAATTTGTATAATTTATTTATATTTACATGTCTTTTGATAAGAATTTAAATGCAAAATGGAAGAATAAAGGTAGATGAATGACTATTCATTACCCATTAAACCAAACAAAAGAAAGAAGAGAAGAAAACAACCAAACATATTTTATGATAAATCGAAAACAATAATACACAATATCTCTTACGTGATATTAGATCAAAAATAATAATGATTCAAAGTTGCTAAATAACAACATAACAAAATGAAAAACAATGACTTCTCTTTTTCCTTTTGATTTCAAAAAAATCTCATACTCAATATTGGATTAGAGACACTAATGATTTAAAGTTATTAAATAGCACTAGATAAACAAAGACATCTAGCATCCAAGCAAGGCATAATTGGAACTACAGATGAATGTAAACCAACACACATGCAAAAACCTGCGAACTCCAAATCAACCATCAAAAGAAAGGGAAAGTACTAAGAAAAGTAAAGAAAACGTACAAAGTAGCTCACGGCAATGATTACTGATGAATTGGTATTCATCTACCTTTATTCTTCCATTTTGAATTTAAATCCTTATCATAATACATATAAATATTGATAAATTATGCAAATTGACATCCATTAGTTGCATATAAATAATGTACAAATACTTGTGTTTAAATCCAAATAAATTTAATAATAAAGAAAATAAAAAGGAAAATAATTGAAGTATCAAAGATACTAAATGACCTTAAACCCCAAGACCAGGTTAATATTGAATTGGTTGATAAGGAATAAAGTAGATGGAGATAAGGGTTTATATTGCACATGAAACCCTAATTTTCATTCTTTAAATAATCATTTTCTCATTTTTTTAATATTTTATACAACTCAAATGTTAAAATAATTTACATGAACTTTTACATAAAAATACATAGAAAATATAAAAATAACTCTCAAGAAAAATAATACAATATGCAACTGGGACACACAAATAAAAACGTCGTAAACAGAACTTTATAGATCAATATCTTCTCCATAAAAAAGTTCTAAGCCTTCTCACACTATGATTAGCGTTGGCTACATGGATTCTTGCACGAATCCTTGCTGAAATATTCGACTATTTTTTAAGCTGGTCGTCGACTACCTAACGTAACCCCTGCAAGAGGGGAATTTGAACCCTGGTCTTTTGGGTGGTAGTACCGCCAAACCATTTATGTGGTTACCTCCATTGCAATATCTTCTCCATATGATCTCAAAATTCATCAAACTTATCTCCATTGTATTTAAAATTGAATTATCTATTTAATGAAGATATTTTCAATAAAAATGGAGTTAAGATGCAAAAGCCGACTTTCTGAGGTCCCATTGTACTATATACCTGCATATTTTATTCGTTAAATTTATTTGCTATATTTTTACAGTTCTTATATTTTTAAATACTTGTATATATTTTTTGAAATATATTAAAATATAAACATAAAATAAGACCCTTAAAATCTAGTTAAAATAAATAATGCATTAAAATATATAGGTATATTATACCTCTAATATACTTACATAGATTTATTTAAGTATGTAAATAAAATCATGAAGACAAAATAAAAATACGTGTCTAAATATATCATAAATATATAAAATATGTAAGTATAACAATCAATAATAAAAATACAAAATAAAATAAAATAGGTAAAATATAGGTAAATATGCCTATGTACGCACTTGTAAAAATTAACACCTAATAAATAAGGTTGTAAAATAAACAAAATAAAAATATGCATAAAATAGTACATAAAATAAGAAATACTTTTTATGTTTTGGACTTTAAATAATAAAATTGTTTATTATTTTCTTTTGAATTTATTGTGAATTTTCCCTCTGTTTTATGTTTTTGTGGGCTTACGTGGCCCACTTAGGGCTCGATGAAAGTTGACATGAGGGTCACTCCCTATCATTTGCTCGATCATTCTGCTTCATCTATCACTCATGATCTTGCACAGATCAGGTACATTGAAGCTCCATCTTCACTCATCGTTGGAGCTTCCTTGCCCCCTCCATTCTACGTGCTTCGTTCTTCGATTCTGGGTCGAGGAGTTCCGCCCTCGAGCCCTCTTTGACTTTATGCAGGAGCGTAAGCCTAAGGCACCACTTGGAACGAGAATCAAAGGAGGAACTGAGCCTCCAGGTGGCGGAGAAAATCCAGCACCTCCAGATCTCCATCACTGAGATTTGGACATCTAAAGGGTTCCAGACAACGTATGAGGCCCTCAAGAAACTGATGGACCCATCAGATGCTCGAAAAACCACCAGGATGAGCAACTACTACAGATCGAAGCTCGCACGGGGGACGGACTTCCCCCGTTCTTGCCCATCCTTCTCCTTCATCCGATTAAGAACAACTTCCAAGAGATGCATCTATCGTCGGATCTAGGACCAAGCCAACCATCAGATCAGATCTTGATCTAATCCTAGACGTTCATCGTCGAACCACTATGGCACAATCTTAGCTGTCCATCGATTAAGTGAAGTGACATGATACGCTGCACATCGTCCATCAGCACGCACTTCGAGGGTAAATTGCAAGAACTCTCCTCTCGTCCATTTGTAATTTTTATATAGTCTTGTAAATATTTAGTTTAGTATAATATTTTGTGTAAACTTTGCATCTAAGACCTTAATCTTTCATCTATTTGCATCTAGGTCCATTCCATGTCACCTCACGTGATTTCCCACGTGAGGTAATTTTTGGAGAAATTGCATCTGAACCTCAATACTTTTTGGACATGTTAGTAAATGAATTAAATGTTTTGTTGTATTACAAATAGGTCCCTATTAATCGTGGTTTTTATTTTTATGTATATTTGCCTTTATAAATATTTTCATCGCTCCAAAAATTATTAGAAAATTTATTAAAGTGCCTAACATATTGTTGAATGACATATGCTTTCACATGGCATTTTAACTAATTTTCATATTTCTTAAAAATACAAAATCATGTATTTTCTTTCTGTTTGATTATTAAAAATCATAAAAATTATAAAAACACCTACAAAATAACCAAAAAATTATCTATATTATATTATATACTACCACATATCCAAAATCCACTAAAAAAACAAAAAATAAAAATAAAAATTGCAAAACCCTAAAGTCCTTATAAAAATCAGTACAAGTTCAACAAAAATCCAATAATATATTCCCTTATTTCTGAATTTCCTATATATTATATACTATATATGAAAAATGGTTTTAGGCCCATTTTGGACTTATTTTATATTTAATAAGCCTGGATGCCAAACCACATCTTATCAGACGGATCATTCTTCTCCAGGAGTTTGATTTAGAGATTAGAGACAAGTACGGAGTAAAACATTTGTGGCAGATCACCTTTCTCGTATATCATATGTAAAATCATCCGAGCAGTTATTACTTCCTATTTTAGAGACCTTTCCAGATGAGGCTATTTTGTCTATTGCCTCACTCCCATGATATGTTGATGTTGTGAACTATCTTGTCTTCAAGAAAGTTACACAAGATTGACCCAAGCTTAAGGTAGACAGATTCCTGTTTGAGATTCAGTTTTACCTGTGGGAGGATCCGTACCTATTTTGTGTGGTTGCGGATTGTATCTTGAGGAGGTGCATTCCTCATGAGGAATACACTAGTGTGCTTAAGCATTGTCATAGACTAGAGGCAGGTTGGCATCATTCGGGGAAGCGCACGGCAGTAAAGGTACTTCAATACGACCTATGGTGACCAACTCTGTTTAAGAATACTACAAATTATGTTCGAGGTTGTACTGATTGCCAGAGAATGGGAGGAATCCTCGGTTCCAAAGATACCATGCCCCTGAGATATATCCATATTCCGATGTTTTTGATGCTTGGGGTATAGACTTCATGGGCCCATACCTTGTCAGTCTGGGATTTTAGTACATTCTGCTTGCTGTGGATTATGTTTGTCATTGGGTGGAGGCGATCCCCACCCGAGTCGCTGATAGTTGTACGGTTTGTTCCTTCCTCAAGGTCAACATTATTGCGTGGTTCATGATACCCAAGATACTCATTTCAGATGGACGAAGCCATTTTATCAATCGAGAGGTCAAGAAGCTTGTGAAGGAGTACGCCGTTGAGTATAAAGTTACGTCTCCTTACCACCCACAGATTAAGGCTTGCTTGAGATTTCAAATAAGGAGATCAATACGATACTTCAAAAACTTTTACGTTCAGATAGGAAGAATTGGTCCCAGATGCTTGATTCAGTTCTATGGGCTTATTGGACATCGTTCAAGTCTTCATTATTTGGGCATGCCTCCCTACAGGTTGCTTTATGGAAAGCCTTGTCACTTGCCAGTTGAGCTGATTCACAAATCTTTATGCAATTTAGATTGTGGGAGAGCATGCAAGAGTAGGAAATTGGATCTGAATAGATTGCTATAATTTCGAGATTTCTCCCACGACAACTCACTCATGTATAAGGAGGAAGTCAAGCGTTGGCATGATAGACACATTAGGAGGAAGACTTTCGTCTCTGATAAAAAGTATGGTTGTTTGTTGTGAAATTGAAGTTGTTTCCCGACAAACTCAAAAGCAAATGGTCATGATCGTTCATTGTCAGAGCTGTGTGGAACAATGGTAGTATTGTCATATATGGATTGTCATCTGACGCACAACCATTTGTTGTGAATGGACAATTGTTGAAGCCATATCTAAATCATGATACATTCCTATCTGTAGATGATTCCATCCATTTAGTATTAGACGATGATTCTTTGACATCTTCTGCGTCATATATACAAAAGAATGGAGCTTGGTTAAGACCTTAATTCACTTAATTTCAGAGGAACCTTATTGGAATTGGAGTTGAGACTTTTCAGGTCTAGAGAGTTAATTCTTTGAGTCCACAAGACTATGTACACATGTCATCTTGATTAGTCTAAGTAGAATATTTCATACACACTCATGGTTCTTTTAGACAATGACCTAACTTGGACAAGTACTTTACACGTAGCTCTTTACTGATGATGTGGTCAGGGTTAGAATTCTTTGGCAAGAGATGCACGTGAATGGAAACATACGCAGTTATCTTGAGTGGCTAGTGCCCCCTACCTGGTCTAGTGGCTTGGACATCTAACGTCGAGAGCTATGAGTTGCAATAAAGCTTCAAAAGAGGGATGGTTTGCTGGCACATTTTTTCTAAGACCCCAAAATATGTGCGTAAAGAAAGATTCTAAATTTGTATGGGCACAATAAAGATCTATGAGTGCAATAATTCATTCCTTGATGTAGAAACAAATATGTATCCAATAAAAAAAGCATTCATGTTTATATTTGATCACATTGTGTCCAGCTTCATAGAGACTACATATCTTCGTGGAGACTTGGATACACTGTCTGGCTTCACAAGGAGATGCGGCTACAATGGCCACACTTCAGTTCTCTTCTTATTCTTCTACTTCTCCCCCATCGACTGTGGACACAATACGTACCTGAACTTACATGGAAATACCTCGTTCCTCAAGGAAAGAGTAGCTAGACAAGGGAATTAGGATTAACTTGCTATGAGAAGGCTGGCCTTTGTCATTTCTGATGTGGAGAGCTATATTTCACATACGTTGTTGATGAGTCGCTGAATACGGTAATTAATTCGGTCACGTTGTAATACGTGTACTTAGCGATTCGGTCAGAACCGAGAGAAGATCTCCGTGAAGAGTGTCTCGGCTTTAATTTATATCCCGGGCAAGTCCGGGGTCGAACTCAGGGAGGCAAAGGAACAACTTGGGGGTTAATTCGCAAACTTAGGTCTAGATTTCCAATGCGTATTTTTTTAGATTTTTTTTATGCAAATAGAATGTCAAAATCAAGATGCGGGTGAATTACAACACTAAGAAAACACACAACAAGGCCAAATTAATTTTAATGTCAAATTAGTCCAATTTAGCCAAACTATATTTTTCCTAGAGTCCTAATCCAGAGATGAACACAAAACACATTTTTTTTTAAATCTAGGGGTTAAAATGCAATAATTAAAATTGCACACTTTTTATGGGTTTTTTCACAATTTCTCACACAAACAATAAGCAAAAATTATGAAAATTTTACTGAAATGAAAACATGATGCAAGAAGACTACAGTAATTTTTTTGGAATTTTTTGACAAAGTATGAATTTTTTATGAATTTTTTAGTGAAAATAGAGTGACAGTGAGTAATTAATTCCTAATTAATCTACGTTATCAAATTAATCAACATGCAAATTATCTCAAGTAGATATTTAGATGAGCAATCCAGGAGACTTGAAATTTCGTGAAAAGGATGTCTGTGGATTTAATTAAAAATCAAATACGAAAATCACTCAATAATTTATTGTAGGCACAAGACAACTCCAATAGATGTGAAATTTGGACTGTAAGTTCATCACATATCAAGGCATCATATATATTTTTTTTAGAATTTTTAGAGCAACGGTGTGTGAGCTATAAATTTAGGAGCACGGATTGGGTAAAATACACAGAATTTCAATTTGACAATTTTAATTAATTACCCAACTATCATAAAAATATAAACAAATATTCACATGGTAGAGAACTAGTTGCTCAACATCAAGATATTTTTCATTGAACAAATTGATGCAAAAACGAAGTCCAAATTAAGATCAAACACAGGGATCTTTGTGCAACAAAGAAAACAATATTTACAATGCAAATGATGTACAGGGACTAAAACGTAATATTAGAAACTTAGAATAAAAAAAACGTAATTTTTACATTAAAAAAATGAAAAAAGTGGACCTTCTTCCTCCTTGCTTCGTTCCCAGGTGAACCCAAAAGGGGAGGGTTTGGATAGCGGCCGCAGGCGGCGCCGGCCACGCGCAGCCGCACGCGGGGGTAGGCGACCGGCGGGGGGGGGCCACGCGGCGGAGGCGGGGGGAGGTCTGGAGGGGCGGCGGCCGCGGTTGAAGGGAGGCAGCCTGGGACACCCGCGGAGGAAGGAGGCGGGGAAGAGGGCGGTAGCGGCCGAGAAGGGCGGCGCCTGGAGCGCAGCCCGCGCGGCTGCTGTGCGCTGGCGGGCGGAGGACGCCGTCGGGGCGGTTGGCTGGCGAGGGCGGCGACACCGCCGGCGGTGGAGGATGAAAGGGGGGAGGGGCGGCGGCGTGCGTCCTCCTCCTCCTGTTTCTTTTTTTAATTTTTTTTAATTTTTTTTGCTGCAATTAAAAAAAACTTCTTTTTTTTAGATTTTAATTTTTTTATAATTTTTGTTAAAAAAACAAGAAACAAATATGGATATATACAACATGGGAAGAGGACAAATTGGTGATGGTAATGATATGGTGAATAAAAAAACGATTGTGATAGACTAAATAAACAAAATATGAGATAAGAATAAAATAAGTAGAGAAATGAGAAGAAATAACTTACCTGGTGTTCGTCGGTTTGGCGGAGCAGCTACGCTGGACTCCTGTCGTCGCCTCAATCCGATTGGCGAAACAAAATCGGAGAAGCTCCACGAGCTCGACGGGAAACTCGTGACGCGAAGCGGAGCTCCGCGGATCTCACCTGAAGGAGGTCGTCGCTTGAGGACGATGCTTCGCAGCTGTCACCAACAAAACACTCCAAGCTCTCTCCTTATTCTATAAGAATGGTGGATGCGAAAAAATGAGGATGTACAAATGAATATAAAGAGAAGAGAAAGAGAGGTTAGAATGGTGGTGGTGTTGAATGGGAAGTTGAATTATTGGTGGAGTTGAATGGGAGGTTGGTAGAAGAATATGGAGTGGAATGGGAGTTATTAAAAATGGTGGAGTTTAATAGAAGTTGGTGGTAGAGAAGTTATTGTAGAGAATGGGAATAAATAAATAAATAAATAAATAATGATATAAAGTATGCTACTTTAAATACAACAAAAATAAAGAGGGAAAAAAAGTGGTGAATTTACAAGTAAATACTTACAACATGTACAATTTTTTTGTTTGCTTTTTTTAATATGTATTTTTTTATCTTTTTAATAAGAGATATTGACAACGAAAAAATACAATAAAATACAATAATCAAAATACAACACAATCATAATTTTTTTTGTATTTTTAGTAATTGAGAAAGATAAAATAAAAAATGACTAAATAATGAATATATACATAATGTACAATGTACATTTAGGTCCCAAAACCCAACTCTTGCAAACGAGCTCCGATTTTAATGAAACCACTTCCGTTGGATAGATAATTTTCTAACTTGAACTTTAAAAGTGAGTTTGGTGAATTTGGAGTTCATACGGAGCGAGAATTTAGCTTGGAAGTTGGTCTTTACGGCTTTTTCCCATTGGGATCTAGGAGCATTTATTTGAGATATAATTTGTTTTGTATTTTTGTATTTTTATGTACATTATTATGAACAAGTTAGAGAAAGAATTAGCCAAAAAGGAGTTGAAATGAAATTATTAAAAATACATGAAGTTTTGAGCGATTTACATGTATAAAACTCCTTTATTTTTGCGGCTTTTTATGTGTAATTTATTTTGTACAATCTAATATACAATAATTAGTGTGTTTTATTCACAAGAGTCATTTTATTAATTTATGGATTTTATGGACATTTATTTGGAATTTTACTCGGGGATTTTGCTAAGATCAAGATATTGTGATGATGAATCGCGGATTCATCACCCCCCCATACTTAAACTTTGCTAGTCCTCGAGCAAATAAAGAATGAATAAGTTAGGTTAACCCCTGACTGTGCATCTGAATACAAGACTTGATCCGTTGAAGAACTCTCGGTTTTAGAGATCCTAAAATTCTAAGCTAAACCAAGCTCTAGTCAAAAGGTACCCAATTTCCCTAATCATCAGACTCTCTTTGTATACATATATATAAGAGATATGACTTTAAGTGTTGACCGCAGTTACAAGAGTAGAGTCACAACGTCACCCAAGGTTCCAGTCCAAGAGACTCTCCTATGGACTCGATCCTCAACACTAGGGAATAAATCATTTCTTGCATCCAATCCACTGTCTCTTTAGTTGTCAGACTTGAAAGTGTAGATGGAAGGCCAGTCGATGGAGGGCATAGGATTGTGTCATTTCTTCTCTCCCTCTCATTGGAACAAGGATCCTCTCAAGTGCCTTATTACGCAACGCATTTTTTTGGTGTTGATCAGTGCGTCCGTCAAGAGAAGTTGGAGCCGTCTGCACTTGTTTTCCTGGGAGTACACCGGGGTGTGCCTTTTTTGAGTACCTATCGTACCTTCTACACCAGACTTGTAGCATTTACGATGCAGAGCCCTTTTTTGGTGCAAGCCCGACTCCTGGTCCTAATAGCGGTGGTCCAAGTGGACACTTTGAAATGGTTGGGAGCGCTCGCCTTTGGTGGAAGCTCTTTTGATAATTGACTTTGTGGAATGAGAGCTTTTCTTTGACATTTCATTGCTTTGTAGTATTTGTGGCTAGCTCCACTGCTTTTACCAAGAGTTGGCGCACACTGATCAACAATTTTTTATTTTATCACACCCTGGCACATAGGTAAATATCAAGAGATAGTACAAGAACCATGTTCTCATACTGGCTAAAGATGCTGACACTCAGGTTTCATGAAGCCTTCATTGATTTTATCCCATCCTCGAGCATCATCAAATCAAGTCCAAACTCAAATCCCTCATCCCAGTTCCTCAAGTGAAATTTTAACTCATCTCATCATAACTGCAGTCGTGTATGTGAGGTGCTGATCATATTCTTAAGGTAGAGACTAAGCATGCAATATAACACACACATTTTTCAAACTAGGGAAATGTGAATAATTAAGTCAAGGACCCTAATGAGTAAGGCTGGTTAACTCAAAATATCAAGACCTCATAAACCAAGTGTTCTTGAACATCACTAGTCTTGTGTGAAAGTGAATTGTGTCAGGGATTAAACCAACTTATTAGTTAGTTTTTTTTAGTTGTTTTTTGTTGTTTTGTTTTTTTTTGTTTTTTTTTAAGTTTTAGAAAAAGTTATTTGATTTTTTTGTTTTTTTTCAAAAAAGGGGGTTTTTTGTGTTTTTTTTGAAAAAAAAATAGGTGAATAAGAAAAGACTTCTTTTTTTTGAAAAAGTTTTTTTAGTAAGAGAGGATTTTTTTTGAAAAGTGTTTTTTTTAAGCAAATAAAGAAAAAGAATTTTTTTTAAGAAAAAAGTTTTTTTTATAACCCACCCCATAATTATTGTATAATATATACAAAAATACGTGAAAGTACGAGGTATGGGTAAAGTATATATGTAATATATACACGCCCCCCTATACTTAGCTTGTGCTATGTCCTCATGGCACTAGGTGACAAAAAGACATAGCTCGTACTAAGCGTAGGAAAGCTAAAACAATAATAAAAACTATAGAAGTCGATCCGCCCCCCCTATACTTAGGCTCTGGACAGCCTAAGTGTAGAAGAAGAGCAAAAATGGGGCGGATGAGGTCAAGAGGAGAAATGATGAGTAAATACACATGGCGGGCATCGGTCCCCCCTATACTTAGGCTTTGGTCAGCCTAAGTATTGGAAAGAAAACAAGATTGGAAGACCGATGAAAATGGGAAAGAATATACAAAAAGAAAATAAAAAAGAAGAGAAGGAGCAAATCGGGTCACTCACCCCCCTATACTTAGGATCTAGTCATCCTAAGTATAGCCACAAAATGAAAACGATACGGAACTGGGTTGAGTGATGCAAATCATGAGGGAGGGCGGTGAATAAAGGAAGGAAAATATGTACAAGGAGGAGGAAGAATATACAAGTATCAAGAAGGTTTGTGACAGACCTTCTTGCGGGAGCGATGGGGTGGGTAGTATACACATGTGTCACTGTCAGAATCGTCCTCTGAAGAATAATAGTGAGGTGTGGGGAACGTCCAACGGGGGTCGACACACGGCTGCTTGCTCAAATGCAGCTTCAGATAAGCCGAACTAAGCTCACTCATGTAGATCACCTCATCCGGACCTGATGAGGACTCCTTAGAAAGTTCCTTCTCTGAAACATCGAAGGTAACCTCCTTAGTCGGTTTTCTAGAACCTGAAGCATCAAGAGGAAGAGGAGATTGATACGTCTTAAGGAATTCGGGGGAACACCTCAAGGAATCAACACTCGTCTTCTTCTTACTAGATGACCGACTAGAGGATGGAGCAACCGATTTATCAAGATTGGTCAATTTGGTCCCAGTTGTCTCCTTTGATGTATGTCCTCGATGTGGTGTGTGTGAGGTTATGACCAGAGGTTCATCATCAGATGAGTCACCATATGCATTGTAATACTCCTGCAAGGTCAGCCACACGTCTCTGATAAGGCACAGTGTTCTCAGTTGGCTTGACATTGTTGGGTTCTTGTGTCGGATCATCGAAATGATCAAGGCAATCCACAAAGGTCATGTCCGACTCACTGATAGCTTCTGGTGTTGAGTCCTCTCTAGAAGCTGTCGCGGTGGTGGGCAAGCAGTAGGCAGTGTGTGGTTGTAGGAAGTCTTTAAACCAATGGTCGTCTGGACAGTCGGTATCTCAGGTGTAGTAGAGAGATGGGACTCAACTGTCTCTCGAAGGTCGCGACTGTCTGCAACTTTACGGGTTACCTTGGAATATCGTGTGTCCTCAAAGATCGGGTGAGGTCGGAGTGCTCCCAATGCAGAGAAATCGATCTCCCGAGTCTCACAATCTATAGTTGCCTTAGCCAACGCTAAGAACGGCTTCCCAAGAATGATCGGAGACTGGGTGAACTCTCCTCGGTGCTCAATGTCAATGATCGTGAAGTCTATCTCCAGTAGAGCACCTTGAAAAGTGACGATGACTGAAATGGTTCCTCTCGACCGTTTAATGGTCCGATCTGCCAACTGAATGCTCTCTCTTGACTTCTTGGCAGATCCGAGTTTGAGCTTGGCAAACACGGAGGTCGGGAGGATATTAATCGGTAAGTCATCATCGATTCTTGCATGGGTGAATGTGGTATCTTTGATTTCACAATCAAATCTAGGTAACCATTTTACTCTGCGGCTCTTGGTTTTTCTCCCTATTATCAAAGATGTGGCCATAGACACTATATGTATCTCAGTCCTTGTTCTCTTATTGCCCGACCTTTTAGGCATCAATTTACTTCTCACAAATCTTTTAAGGTCGGAAAAGTGCTCAATGGCCATTATTAAGGAAGCTAAAAAATCAACTTTCTATCCAATGCTTCCCTAACCGCAGGATCCAATTTTTTTAGATCTTTTCCTTTTTCAATTTTTATGGTATTTTCTGAGTTTTCAATTTTTGTGGTCTTTTTGGTAGGTGAAGGAGGACTAGGAGAATGTACAGACTCTGGTTTGGAGGGAAAGTGGTTAGTAGAAGAGGGAGGTAGAAGGGACTCCAGCTGTACATGACGTGTGGTCAATCCAGTGTCTTCCAGGTTTTCAAGATTCAATCCGCGAAATCCATGATCCACATTTATACCTGGACTCTTGATCGGTCTACAAATGTCATCCTCCAATAAGTTCTCACGACACTTCATGAGAGAAGTCGACACAATTGGAGGATACTGCTGAGAACTCGGGCTCTTATACTCAACACACCTTGACTCGGGTGTGCAATACTGGGTTGAGTATGGCCCATATGTATGGCAGTTGTTGGTCGGAGCCTCATCAGGCGGAGTTAGTAGACAGGGGTTCTGTAAATCAGTCGCATGAATCCAATCCCCTGTATATGTCGGCTCTCTGAATGGGTGATAAGAAGGTTGATCAATGTAGTCTCTATCACTCAGGTCAATCAAGTCAGGAAGATCGTATGGTGCAGGCCTCTCCATTCGGTTTGTCTGATCGACCATGTTGTACCCTAAGGTTAAGTCGGGATGTGTATATAGCAATTGTTGTTCTGTCCCAACTCGAGGTGAAAGTGAGGTATGTGGGGTCAACTGATTATGCCAATTATTCATCTCAGCAGTCGCTTGCTCTTTGATTTGTTCCTTGATTCCAGCAAGCGGACGAGAATATAGTGAATCAATCCAAGGTGGTTGTGGGTCAGGGGTACAAGAATGTGGGGTAGGTGAGAAGGACGAAGAAGTGGAGAAGTCAGTCGGAGTTCTGACTTCGCGGTTGTGGTGTGGGTATGAAGAGGAATAAGTGGGTGGAGATGATTGGAATATGGTCGAAGAAGGATGACTTGGATATGATGACCAAAATTCTGACATCTTGGAAGTAAAATGGGAGAATGAAGCGGATCGAGGAAGAAAGCGTGCAAGTGCACCGAATAACACACAAACAAACAAACACAAGAGCAAACCCTGAGTTCACCTACTCAACACAGTGATGGTCGCAAAAGTCCGACCGTTTATCTTTTCAGTTTTAATTAGGTGATAAATCAAGATATCAATCCAATTACGCAAGGCTCAAAAGTAGGTTTTGGGCACTATCCTAGGGATGCGTCCTCACCTCTCAACAATCACAATTAGCCAAGCATACAATGAGGGTTTTGCTCTCCCAAAACAAGTGTTAGTTTTAATCAGTTTTTTTGTCAACTCTGATTAGCAGTCCCGGTTTTAAGTTTGGTTATCACTTGATTAGTCCACCAAACAAAGCACGCCTAACGATCAGTCTCGATTTCATTTTAACCTAAGTTTCAAAAACCAAGGGGAGGGAGTCGAGAAAAATCGATGCAAATAATGAAATCAATGATGCATGCCCAGTTCAGAAGACTTACAGTGATCCTCGCGCTCTACATACGGGATGCAAGGCAGAATTGAAATTTTATACTAAATGAATGCAAACGAGAAACCGTTCCTAGACAAGCAGTTCTATTAGCGAGTGATGAACAAGTTAAATTTGACTAATAGCCCAGCGGTCTAAGTGCATCTCGTTAAATGTGATGTGTGGTCCTAAAAGTTACGAGCACAAGCAATAAAGATATTCTAATAAAATGCTCTAAGAGCCGCGAGTGCAAGTCCTATTCTACGTCAATCAACCACACGACCACGAGCGGGTCCAAAGTCCAGTCCGGATACCAAACGCGAGCTCTCAAACAAAAGCCGCTGGAAAGAGCAAATTACCTAAGTTATTACAACAATAATTACAAAAAATGAAAGGAAATGCTCTCAAAAATAAATTAATTCTCCTCGCTCTTCAGCAGTCAACGCGCGTCGCGAGCGTCGACCTCCGATGCACTCCAAGTTCACCGGGCCCTCGCAAGGAAAATAAAATTTATATTAGAGAGATAAACAACAAGATATATACAAAAATATAAAGAGAAATAATTGCAAAAAAATGGAATAAGTACAAGTGGCTCGGGGGTCAGACTACCCGAGTAAATGAGAATCTAAATCTAAATTTTTAAACTAATCCCTAAGCCGTTTGCCTCCCCGGCAACGACGCCATCTGACGAGTCGCTGAATACGGTAATTAATTCGGTCACGTTGTAATATGTGTACTTAGCGATTCGGTCAGAACCGAGAGAAGATCTCCGTGAAGAGTGTCTCAGCTTTAATTTATATCCCGGGCAAGTCCGGGGTCGAACTCAGGGAGGCAAAGGAACAACTTGAGGGTTAATTCGCAAACTTAGGTCTAGATTTCCAATGCGTATTTTTTTAGATTTTTTTATGCAAATAGAATGTCAAAATCAAGATGCGGGTGAATTACAACACTAAGAAAACACACAACAAGGCCAAATTAATTTTAATGTCAAATTAGTCCAATTTAGCCAAATTATATTTTTCCTAGAGTCCTAATCCAGAGATGAACACAAAACACATTTTTTTAAAATTCTAGGGGTTAAAATGCAATAATTAAAAATGCACACTTTTTATGGGTTTTTTCGTAATTTCTCACACAAACAATAAGCAAAAATTATGAAAAATTTACTGAAATGAAAACATGATGCAAGAAGACTACAGTAATTTGTTTGGAATTTTTTGACAAAGTATGAATTTTTTATGAATTTTTTAGTGAAAATAGAGTGACAGTGAGTAATTAATTCCTAATTAATCCACGTTATCAAATTAATCAACATGCAAATTATCTCAAGTAGATATTTAGATGAGCAATCCAAGAGACTTGAAATTTCGTGAAAAGGATGTCTGTGGATTTAATTAAAAATCAAATACGAAAATCACTCAATAATTTATTGTAAGCACAAGACAACTCCAATAGATGTGAAATTTGGACTGTAAGTTCATCACATATCAAGGCATCATATATATTTTTTTTAGAATTTTTAGAGCAACGGTGTGTGAGATATAAATTTAGGAGCACGAATTGGGTAAAATACACAGAATTTCAATTTGACAATTTTAATTAATTACCCAACCTATCATAAAAATATAAACAAATATTCACATGGTAGAGAACTAGTTGCTCAACATCAAGATATTTTTCATTGAACAAATTGATGCAAAAACGAAGTCCAAATTAAGATCAAACACAGGGATCTTTGTGCAACACAGAAAACAATATTTACAATGCAAATGATGTACAGGGACTAAATGTAATATTAGAAACTTAGAATAAAAAAACGTAATTTTTACATTAAAAAAATGAAAAAAGTGGACCTTCTTCCTCCTTGCTTCGTTCCCAGGTGAACCCAAAAGGGGAGGGTTTGGATAGCGGCCGCAGGCGGCGCTGGCCACACGCAGCCGCACGCGGGGGTAGGCGACCGGCGGGGGGGGCCACGCGGTGGAGGCGGGGGGAGGTCTGGAGGGGCGGCGGCCGCGGTTGAAGGAGGCGGCCTGGGACACCCGCGGAGGAAGGAGGCAGGGAAGAGGGCGGTAGCGGCCGAGAAGGGCGGCGCCTGGAGCGCAGCCCGCGCGGCTGCTGTGCGCTGGCGGGCGGAGGACGCCGCCGGGGCGGTTGGCTGGCGAGGGCGGCGACGCCGCCGGCGGTGGAGGATGAAAGGGGGGAGGGGCGGCGGCGTGCGTCCTCCTCCTCCTGTTTCTTTTTTTTATTTTTTTAAATTTTTTTTACTGCAATTAAAAAAAACTTCTTTTTTTTAGATTTAATTTTTTATAATTTTTGTTAAAAAAACAAGAAACAAATATGGATATATACAACATGGGAAGAGGACAAATTGGTGGTGGTAATGATATGGTGAATAAAAAACGATTGTGATAGACTAAATAAACAAAATATGAGATAAGAATAAAATAAGTAGAGAAATGAGAAGAAATAACTTACCTGGTGTTCGCCGGTTTGGCGGAGCAGCTACGCTGGACTCTTGTCGTCGCCTCAATCCGATTGGCGAAACAAAATCGGAGAAGCTCCACGAGCTCGACGGGAAACTCGTGACGCGAAGCGGAGCTCCGCGGATCTCACCTGAAGGAGGCCGTCGCTTGAGGACGATGCTTCGCAGCTGTCACCAACAAAACACTCCAAGCTCTCTCCTTATTCTATAAGAATGATGGATGCGAAAAAATGAGGATGTACAAATGAATATAAAGAGAAGAGAAAGAGAGGCTAGAATGGTGGTGGTGTTGAATGGGAAGTTGAATTATTGGTGGAGTTGAATGGGAGGTTGGTAGAAGAATATGGAGTGGAATGGGAGTTATTAAAAATGGTGGAGTTGAATAGAAGTTGGTGGTAGAGAAGTTATTGTAGAGAATGGGAATAAATAAATAAATAAATAATGATATAAAGTATGCTACTTTAAATACAACAAAAATAAAGAGGGAAAAAAAAGTGGTGAATTTACAAGTAAATACTTACAACATGTACATTTTTTTTGTTTGCTTTTTTTAATATGTATTTTTTTATCTTTTTAATAAGAGATATTGACAACAAAAAAATACAATAAAATACAATAATCAAAATACAACACAATCATAATTGTTTTTGTATTTTTAGTAATTGAGAAAGATAAAATAAAAATGACTAAAGAATGAATATATACATAATGTACAATGTACATTTAGGTCCCAAAACCCAACTCTTGCAAACGAGCTCCAATTTTAATGAAACCACTTCCGTTGGATAGATAATTTTCTAACTTGAACTTTAAAAGTGAGTTTGGTGAATTTGGAGTTCATACGGAGCGGGAATTTAGCTTGGAAGTTGGTCTTTACGGCTTTTTCCCATTGGGATCTAGGAGCATTTATTTGAGATATAATTTGTTTTGTATTTTTGTATTTTTATGTACATTATTATGAACAAGTTAGAGAAAGAATTAGCCAAAAAGGAGTTGAAATGAAATTATTAAAAATACATGAAGTTTTGAGCGATTTACAGGTATAAAACTCCTTTATTTTTGCGGCTTTTTATGTGTAATTTATTTTGTACAATCTAATATACAATAATTAGTGTGTTTTATTTACAAGAGTCATTTTGTTAATTTATGGATTTTATGGATATTTATTTGGAATTTTACTCGGGGATTTTGCTAAGATCAAGATATTGTGATGATGAATCGCGGATTCATCAGTTGTTCAAGTAGATTCATAGTCACCAGAATTTGCGTATGAGGACTTGTTCTGACGTGACTATTGAGGTGACCTAAATAGAAATCTTGTGGAACTTAGAGTCTGTCAGGTTTTAACTCTATTTCCCATCTGTGGGTACGGATGCAAAAATTGTCCCACAAATTCGAAGGCCACAAGGGTCGACTTTCCTCTCACCCCGTGCCACTGTGCGAAGGCACGGGTGTCTTTGCAAATTTCCCATCTGCAGGTACGGATGCAATTTTCCCATCATCTTACGTGGATATCCACATATTCGAAGGCCACTGGGTCGGTTTTCTCCTCATCCCATGCCACGGTGCGATGGCAGGGGTGTAACTGCAATTTTCCATCCGTGGGTACGGATGCAAATTTTCCACCATCTGAGGTGCTTATCCGAAGATTCAAATGATACTTTGGTCATTTACACGCTAGTTGCAGGGGGGACAACCGCATGGATATCCCACAAATCCGAAGGCCACAAGGGGTCGACTTTCCTCTCACCCCGTGCCACCGTGCTCTGTTGGAGGAGGGAGTAAGGACTGCTGGAGAGGTAAAAGGGAGTTGGGGGCTCCTTGGAGAACTTGCTGGAAAGGAAGAATGGTCTAGGGAAGAGAGGGAGAGAGGAGAGGAAAGGTGAGCTAAGCTATGGTCGCTGGAGAGTGTTAGAAAATAAGAAGCGGAGTCCTCTCATAGATAGGATTATATATTATAAACTGTGAGCTGACACGATTTGATGGCGACTAGGAGTTGCTCTTCCTTTCCGTCACCTCTTTGCAATGGTTATATATAAACAATTGTAAGCATATGCAGTCTTAATTTATCTTTACCTGTTTATTTAGCTTAATAAATTATTTTGTAAAAATAAAATAAAAATATATTTTAAAATTCTTGTAAAATGTTGTAAATAAAAATAATAATAAATTATATAATTATTTGTAAAAAATTAATTTAAAAATTAAGTTTTGTGCATATAGATATACATATATATACACATATGAATAAAGGATAATATTTATTTTAACCCTATTATTTAATTTATTTAGTTTATTAAAAATCACCTAAATTGAGACTATTTAATTCTTAACATCTTTTAATTAATTAATTAATTAATTTAAATCAATTAATTTATTTATTTCGATTATATTTAACTTTTTATTGGTTTTTTGTCCTGTAGTGATCCTTGACCTATTCGGACTTGGACCCTATTGGGCGTACCCTGGTCTGTTGACCTGGGTCAACCTTCTCTTCCATGCAACCCCGCCCGATAGTTCATCTTTCACAATTGTATCTCACAGCTATCACACACAATATCCATATTAGTCATGCAGAAGACCCAAATTTGACACGCTTTTTTATTTGTTCTCACAATAAAATAGACGTCGGAATTCCAATAGAAAAAGAATAACCAGCTGCCACTTGTCCTAGTTCAATTTGTCATTTCAACACCATCAGAATGCCCAACTGTTAATATCAAGAAAACCCAAAAGCCACGTGTTTGTTTTGATTTGATTCCAAAATAATGGTTGTTCTATGATTTCTGCAGCAGCTCAATATTCTCAGTAAAAGGAATAATCTTTAACCAGAATTGCCAGGCACACTGCCACGTATAAATCTCTGATAAGATAATAAAAGAGTGGCTGGCAGAGAATGTTCCCTCGTGACAGATGGGTTCAGGGTTTGATTCATGAGTTTGGGGCTTGGTGCTTGGTAGGGCTGCTAATTGAATCAAATCATTCAAATTCGATCAAGATTCGTTCAAAAATATTTCGGAAATAGTTCGATTCGAAGTTAGATGAATGATGAATCGAACATGAATTTCTTTCGTGGATTCGATTTTCATACAAATTGAATATGAATTGACCTAATTCGTTCGATAACAGTTCGATTCGATACATACATACATACGATATAGTTTGAAGATCCATTATATACACATAAATATGCGTACAACAATACTTAATTTTAATATATTTTTATAATCTAATTCCAAACTTCCCCAATTCAAGAGACCCACTGCTGCCACATCCATTCTCCCTCTAATTCTCTCTTGCCTCATAACCTAATACCCAAATTTCGTCACTCCTCTCCCTTATCCCAGCCGCCACCGACCCCACCGACGACCACCAACTCCCCAGCCTATCTCCGCCAGCCCCACCACCAGATCTAGTCCTCCCAACGTCAACACATCGCCTCTCCCTCCACTCGCAGCTCCCCGCACGTTGCACCACCTCCCCACCTTGCAACTCCCACGCCACCTCTGCAACTGTTGCTGCATCTACTCCTCCCAGAACACCACACCTTCGTCGCCTCCCTGTGAAGTGATCCTCTTAGCAGAGGAGCAAGAGCACGCACGCCTCCCTTTACTAAAGCTTCTCCTTTTCTCTTAATTCTAGATGCATTCTTTTTAGATCCACTCTTTGGTATTGTCTTTACCTTGATTTGACGACACATCTCATTTTTTTTTTCAATGTATCGCTCTTTTCTTATGCATTTCATTCCAACAGCAGATTCTATCTCCTTTCCCCCATTTTCGATATTGTTGTTTCTAAGTTTATCTGAAATAGTGACTGCACTATAGCTTGTGAATGATGTGAATGGATTGGATGTAGGGATGCAAACGGTTACGGATATATCCGTATCCGATCCGTCACTATATCCGTTTTATATCGATTTTGACATCCGTATCCGTATCCGTTTAAATGAATACGGATATGGATATATTTTGATATCCGCAAACATCCGTATTCGTATATCCGTTTTCATATATAAATATAGTCATATATTTATTTTTAACCCTATGTAACATAATTATATACCTTCTTTTACTATATTTGTATAATTTTTATGATACAAACACATTTAGTAAATTCATATCCTGCGTTTTCCATCCAATTTGTATATATTTAAGTTGATTTTATAGAGTATTTCTAACATTACTCATATGCGATCAGTATCCGTTTTACATTCATATCTGTTTTTTAAGTATATGGTTAGATAATTTTAATATCCGCCAATATCCGTATCCGCATCCGTATTCATATTCAAAAATGGATAAGGATATGGTAATACCTATATCCGTATCTGTCCGTTTGCATCCCTAATTGGATGTCTTTTGTAGTTTTACCATGGAAGAGACCTGCAACTTTAGATAGTATCATGATAATGGCATGCATCCGTGCTACTTGTACAATTGTGTTGTATTTGGTGTCCGATCTCAGTTTTTCTTCATGTGTGGATTAGATAAGTACTGGAATAATATTGTTTTCAAGATTGGATATACAATATTTGCAAACCAGAATCTGAGAAAATAAAAACTTTCATAAACAATACCACTACATCTTTTATCAGCGTTCATCCCAATCAGCGTTGAAGTTCTGACATAGATTTCAATTAAAATTTACCTTTGATTCAATTCATTCATATTTCTCTTAGAATTTTAAATCTGATTTAGTTTTGATGGATGCTTGATAAGTGTGATAGCAGTTCACATAACGATAGTGCACATATTTTCTAAGGACACGTGTCATGCGCTATATGTCAAATGATGCTACAATTGCATGTACTTAGAGTAAGAACACAAATTGTCGGGTGGATATTATTTGGTATGCATTAGAATGTCCATTAGATAGAAAAAGGGCACATGTAAGTGCACTTGCAAGTTATAAGATTGGCTTTACCCTTCGTTGTGGAAAGAACAACTCATCCATGTTCTTCGAATTTGTTACGAATTCATAATGTATAACGAATTGAATTTGAATCAAGAATAGCAAATTAGCTTGAAATTCGATTCGAGTTCGGATTCAAAAAAATTATAATGAATTGAATGTAAATCTAGATGGACTCGAATGTATTCGATTTGATTAGCACCCTTAGTGCTTGGGAGTTGGGGTTTAGGGTATAGGTTTAGGGTTGCGTGTTTTCTACTAGTGAGTCCGATATTGTGTGGCTTGGGGAACCACTTTCATTAATCAATAGATGTTTATATGAAGTGCATAGAGAGGCTTAAAGCCTTGCATCATGAAGTGGCCAACATGGCCTTGGAGTGATATGGCTTGAATGGCCCCAGGACAATAAAAGCTATAAGTATGCTATGTCCAACATGGCCTTGAGAAAAAGAAAGGGGCAATATCAGTACTTCAAAGAATACCCCCTACTTTTGGTTGGATCCACGGGAAGGAAATAATTCTTATATTGAGAAGTTGGTAGAGAGAGTTATTCTGCCATATTTTTCCTTGATATTGAGCAGGTTGCGGTTTCATGTTCGGGTTTGGGGTCAGGGTTTCGGGCTTGGGGTTGGGGCTCGGGTTTAGGATTTATGGTAATATTCAAATAAGTACAGATGTTATCTAAGCAAATATGTTGTATGCTGAAATGACTTTCTGCATTGTGGGTGTTGTCTTTATAGTGGATGTATTGCCAGTGATGTAATGGGATGTTATTTTTTAATGGCTTTGGGTAACCATCAGTCGTCATCCTTTAGCTTTTTAGAAACAAATAATCCCGAGAGAAATTGTCATGGCTAATTTCATTGGATTTCTACCTATCTGCATGCCCGTGGTGAGGAAACTCTACTTTTAAGTGGAAACTTTAGCCTAACTTTGTAAACATGGGAAATAAGAAACTTGTGTTCCTTTCGCTTTAGCTGCAAACTTCCTGCAACTTCTTTTCTTTCAGTTTTGAATACAAATTACACTCCAAGAAGATGTCTTAGAAAGGAGTTATACATATTGATTTTCCCGTATGATTTTGTTTCTAATAATATTTACTTTTATCACTTTGTTTTTGTATTTCCTATTCTGATATCTGTGCAATTCAATTTAATATATACAGTCTTTCTACGCGTGGTGCTGATTACATGCTATTTTTCTTGTGCTTGGCACTGTGAGAAGCTTATTTCCGAGAATTCTGCGATAACTCCTAAGAACGTTTAAAATTCAATCATCTCAGTGTCACTTGGCTTTATCTGTTGGCATACTTTCATAATTTTTTGATTTGCAAAAATATTTCAGCCTGTTGCTTGACTTGTTTGCATTTTCTTATACTTCAGGAGCATACTGCTGTAATTTCTTATGAACTCAAAGTAAATCTTTGCCAAAGACAACTCTGTCTAAGGTTAAAGATGTCGTTTAATGGAGAAGAGGAACAATCTCAAGACTATCTTTTTAAAATTGTTCTCATTGGGGACTCAGCTGTGGGGAAATCCAACCTACTTGCTAGATTTGCCCGCGATGAGTTTTACCCCAATTCAAAGTCAACCATAGGTGTTGAATTTCAAACACAAAAGATGAATATTGATGGGAAAGAAGTAAAGGCACAGATTTGGGATACTGCAGGTCAAGAACGCTTCAGGGCTATGACATCTGCATACTATAGAGGGGTTGTTGGAGCCTTGTTGGTGTATGATATTAGCAGACGCCAAACTTTTGAAAGCATTGGCCGATGGCTGAATGAATTGCACAGTAAGCAGTCAGCTATTTTAGTTTCAGTGGAGACTTACCCATTTTGGAAATTAACTATTAGTTTCATTAATCATCTAAATGAAATCAAGTAGGCAAGATGATAAAAGTTGCTGAAAATTGCCAAATCATTTATCAAAGAACTTCGAGAGGTTCCAGTTATAACAAAATTGATCCATCATCCATAAACTCTTTAAATGTGCCATACGACAACAATAACAAAGCCTTTTCCCACATTAAGTAGGGCCGGCTACATGGATTCTTTGCCTCCATTCAGATCTATCTTGGGTCAATCTTGGACTTAGATCCAAAAAACTAAGATCCCTTCGTATAGTCTCATTCCAACACTTCTTGGGCCTTCCTCACCCTCTCTTAGTCGGCTCAACATCCCAAAACTCGCATCTCCTAGCTGGTGCATCCGCCGACCTCCTTTGCAAATGACAAACCAACTTAAGCGGTTTTCTCGCATCTTATCCTCAATCGGAGCTAACATCAACTTTCCTTTCTGATTGCATCATTCAAAATCCGATCGTTACATGCATGTCCACACATACCTTAGCATTTTCGTTTCTGCTACTGCCATTCTCTGCATATGTCTATGGTTCACAAGCCAACATTCAGATCCTAGAGCATAGCAGGTCTCACGGCTGCTTTGTAAAACATTCCTTTGATTTTCAAAGGAATTTTCTTATTACAAAGAACAGTAGAGGCTCTTCTCTACTTTAGCCAACCTGCATTTATTCTATTAGTAACATCTATACCAATGTCCCCATTATGTTGCAATATAGATCCCAAGTATGTAAAAGAATATCTCTTTTGAATTTTATCATCACCAAA
>JAZKJV010000367.1:0-171606 GCA_037367405.1 Ottelia alismoides
TAAAGATACAGTAAGCCTATATCCGTATCCGCATCCGACCGTTTGCATCCCTAGTTGGGGGTTTTCAAAAGATGAAGGATTGATATGGGCCAGCTGATTTAATGGATGCCAAAGGATCCCTTTCCTTCTTCTTCGTTTCACAACAAGATGGTAGAGCTGGGAAAAGAGGGTGGTTCCCTGGCGTAGCTGTTGATTCAGTGCTCGAATGAGAAAGAGAAAAAGGAAGATGAGATAGAAAAAAATGACTTTTTATCATTTTTAATTATATTCCGTAGAAGACAAACTGATTATATTATACTACGGTAAATTCCAAGTCTAGATCGGGCCGACTAGGGATGAAAATAAATCGGATACGTATCGAATATGCATATTTCCATATCCGCGCTTCGTTTCCATCGATACAAATACGGATACAGATATAATTCAGATATACATTATGGAAACCATATCTTTAAAAATATGGATATGAATTCGAATCGAATATTTATCGAATTCGAATACAGATCGAATAGAACAGACCCGAATACTGATTGAATAAAGAGCTAACCAAAATATGAATCGAATAAAGAGTGAGATCCAAATATGGATCCAATAAATATGGAATAAAAAATATAGATCAAATAAAGACCACATACGAATATGTATTAATTTTTTTTATAAAAGTTCATAATGATCTTAAAAATGATAATGAAATATAAATAAATTGCATCATGACAAAAGGAATTGTCGAGGTGACCTACATTCTTGACCGGAAAGCAAAAAGGGGATTGGATTTCAAAAGTTTTGTTCGTTCCCGTCCCCAAAGAAACAATAATTTATTAATATCATTAATATATTATATTTTATAATGTATATACTAATATAATAGCATAGGGTTACGGCTTATATTATATTAACTAATATATAAAATAATTTTAAATATTGTATTCGAATATCCGTATCCGAATCCGGATATTCAAGCCATTACCATATCCGTATCCAGAAACATTTTACAACTCATATCCATATCCAATCCATATTCGATTAATATTCGAATACGGATATTTATACCTGATATTTTTTAAATACAATAAGCAGATATTAAAATACATCCGTATCCGTTTTCATCTTGGCCGACCCAATCCGACTCTCATCGTTATATTAGAAAAAAAATAACACTATATATTCCTTCATTTAGGAAAATTCAAACCCCATAATTAAATCAGTATATTTTCCACGAGTTTGTCGCAAAAATAAAGAGAATAATCATAATACGACCGAAGTAATTTGCATTTTCTTGCCAATCACACCTCAGATGGAAGGTTAACAATACTTAACTGAGTTTTAAAAAATAGGAGTTAAAGCTCGTTAATATTTAATGCCATTTCTTCTACGGATCACATAAGTCAATCAGATGAGAAAAATTAACGTTAAAAACTTTAAAATATATACAACACATTTTTAATTATCTTATTCCCTTTCTCCAGCATCCCCTCCAACACCCAAAGCACAAATAGACGTACACAAATTGCAAACAAACCCTTCAAAGGAAGAACCTACACGAAGAAAAGAAAATAAGCTCAAAGTAACTGAACACATGACTATTGAAGGAGAATCGCTCGGTAAGGATGCATCGACGCAATGCGTCGACGCTGATATTGATTCTGATCATTGATGAGGCAGCTCCTCCCAGGTGGTCCAGTCAGTCGAGCTACCGACACGAGGCATGCTGTTGATGCGGGAGTAGTAGTCCACTTTGAAGTTGGCGCCGCACATGACCCCTTCACTGTCGACCCTCGGCATCGCCTTCATCCGGTTCATCGGATGCTCGAAGCTCCTCAGCCCGCCTTCACTATGGAACATGCACCCTACATGGCATTTCGACATCTCAGGACTTCGAAGTATAAGATTGTATTTCTTTAGATCGACAAATAACACACAAAATTTGTAGTGACCATTTTGCAATTCTCTTTTAAAAAAGAAAATAAAGCCGAAGCGAAAAAGTAGTCCCCCTCTTTTTTTGAAGTTGTTCGATCAGCAAACCTCTTCACCCATGAGATATTGACAACTTTTGGGATATTTACACCAGAGGCCACTAAATTCTTCTCCAGTAATATCATAACCCTATAATCTTTTCTACCACGACAGGATCCCTACAAAAATACTATATTTAACACATGTCCCTGCGTAGTAAGTGTAAGATGATGATGGTCAGGAGCACGCCTGTCTGTGTCAGATTTTTTTAAAGAAAATTGTCAATTATCAAATGCCCCTCCAAGTTAATAAAATTGCAAGAAGATTCCCAAAAACGACAACGAAGAAAATTTCAGCACATTGGGATGAATATCAGAAAACAATTTCTTTTTCTAAATATCAATAAATATGAACGGATAAAGAAAGAAGAGAACGGATAAAGAAAGAAGAAGCGCTCACCAGTAGGGAAAGGGGCGAAGGACTTCCACAACCTCCTTTGATACTCTCCAACTCGTTTGATATCACAACAGATCCATCCGATGCGATTCCCCAATACAGAGGGATCACCCCATCGGCACTCTGCAATCAAATTGGTTGTGTTCAAATAAGCAGGTGAGGTGAACAGCAGGGGATCTGGATCTGTTAAGCAGAGATTGGGGTACCATGGCGGTGAAGACGGTCCTGGACTTGTTGTCGAACACGACGAAAGCGTAGCTCCCGTCGAGATCCTTCACGACCTGGTCGGCCGGGTACGGGCCGCGGTCGCGGAGTGTCCGGTACGCCTCGATCACGAGCAGGGCCTCGTTGGTCTTCGCCGAGAGGCCGTACTGCTTGATCAGCGAGCTCAGGTTGTCTAAGCTGCCCAAGAACGCGCAGTAGACGTCATCGAAGCTGCAGAATAGCCTGAAGCACAAGAAAATAAAAACTATTTTATCACGGAGTGACTTTTGTCAATATACCCATAAACAGTATCAATATATTATATCAGTCCCCGAAAGAAAGTATTCAGGCAAAATAATAAATTACGGCGATAGGAAATTAGGAATAAATATAAACATCCTATTTGCAGCCTTTCCCAACAACCCTAAAACTATGGGCTGAAATTTTTTATTTTGAAAAATCGCAAAACATGCCCCTCAAAAAGTCCATATTTCTATTGCCTTATTTCTAGTCTCTAGCCTCAAGTATTCTCAAAATATGCAGTATTTATTAAGGGATAAATGAGAGGTAACTTACTTCTCTCGTCTTATTTTCTTTATTTTTGTTAAGTTTTTTCGTGAATATTCATTATTATATCCTTATATTATACATTCAAATTTCGTGTGAAATAAAAATTTTTACAATTCCATCCATACATCCATTTTTAACGGTCACGCGATTTTTTAAATCGACCCCAAAGTCATAAGAATCTCTAGAATGATATACTGTAAAAATATAATAATGAATTTACACTATTTTTATTTTCAAAAAATAAAAAATATATAAAAAATAAGACGTAAAAGCTAAGGTACCTCTCCTAAAAGGTAGTTCAAATAGGAGTAAATGCGAACATATTAATACCAGTCCATTTATGGTAAAACCACCCAAGACTAACTATGGGCGCCTGGGGAAAAATGGGTAAATTTTGGATTCCCCTTCCTATCCTTTTTCTTACTCGCACGCAACCAAATATTTACGAAGGTTACAATTACCGGCGGCGCGTGGAGATCTGGCGCTCGGCAGAGACGCAGGCGAGGGCGGCGCCGCCGGAGAAGCTGGAGGAGAAGCAGTTGTCGGGGTTGGACGCGTGGAATGCGCGGATGATCTCGTCGGGGCTCTTGGCCCGGCGGGTGCTGGCCTTGGAGTCGGGGCTGTTGAGCTCCTGAGGAGGGTGTGCCAGGGCCTTGTGGAATATCGCCAACATCTTCTTCTTCTTCTGTTATCCACGATATCAGAACCTGGATAGTGGGGGATGGATATGTGGAGAGCACAACCGAGGTTGGGTCTTTGATTTGGTTGAGATTTGTTTGGAATGGATAGAGATGGAGGAGTGGTCATGTCTTTTGGTGGGTTTATATATAGGCGGGGAGGAGAGCCTCTTGTGATGGTTTGGCCTTTTTTTGTTCGGAATATTTGCATGGGTCTCCCCGTAAATTTGCCACATTTTTATATGGCTTTTTGCACGGTTGTTTTCAGACCAACTCTTTTTAATTTGCAAAATTCTTTTTTAGACCCCGATACGTGAAAAGCTAAGTTATGTTTCGGATATGGCAAAAGGTATTTTGGACGTTAGTCGCTAAAATATTGGGGGTGAGGTGGAAGATGCAAATTATTATTTTTTCTGGCTATGATTTGAAAGATTTAGTTGGGCAAAAATAATGTGATTTTTTATTAGGAACGGTTATGGACTGAATATCGTTGAGAATGCTAGGGTGTTGGAACATGTAATTTTTCTTTGATAACTGACCCGTTTAGATGTGTATATTCTTTTGGTGATCAATGGTGAAGTTTTTGGACACCCACATGTATGGTAGGAGCTTTTTTTCTTAAAAAAATAAAATAGGTATAAAAACTTATATTTTATAAAGGGAAAAAACGAGGCTTCCCTTTAGAGGTAGCTAACTTGACTCCTTGCCTCATTTTTCTCATTTTTTTATTTTTTAAAATGAATATGTGAGTTTTCATTATTATATCCTTATATTATATCATGCAAGTTTCGTGTGAAAAAACTTCTACAACCTCCATTCAGACAATTATTTTTTAGCGATTGTATAATTATTGAAATCGATCCTATTTGAATAGATGTTGTAGAAGTCTCTGTTTCGCACGAAACTTGAATGAGATAATATAAAGATATAGTTATTAAAATCAACAAAAGTATTTTTCAAATAAAAAAAAAGTAGAGAGAGCCATTAGCTCTCGCAGAGGGCATCTCAATTTAACCTTTTTATAAAATATAATTGTCGCGATAATGTATAAAGTGAGATAAGTGATAACATATGTTAATATTTTATTTTGTTTCATTGATATGAGATGTTAGAAAAGATAAATGCTTGGGATTTTTACATATATGTCCTTTTGAGAAGTTTTTTGCAATTACACTTGTACCCATATTCTTTTACAAAATGATAGGGGGCAAATGTAGTAATGGAAGGGTGATCTTGTAAATTTTGTAAGAATATAAGGGTATAAGTGTAATTGGAAAAGTGTCGTAGGAAGAAGTGTGAAGGGAAACAAGTATAAAGTCTTTAAATACTTCCAAAGAAATATAATGGATGATTTAACCATGTTTTGATTATTTATTTTATTTGCAATAAAATTCCTTTATTCCAGGATAAGAATACCGTATCATGATTTATATATAATGAGGAAAGGGAGCCTACTTTGTGAAGTAGGTAACCTTACCTACTTCACATCTTTTTTCGCAATTTTTTTTTATTTTTTCGAAAAATGTCACCATGGATCTTCACAATTATATCTCTATAATATGTCATCCAAATTTTGTCAGAAACAGAAACAAAGACTCCTACGGTCTCCATCCATAACATGTAAAATACAACAAATCCGTGACCGTTAAAAAATGATTGTCTGGATGGAGGCTGTAGGAGTCTCTGTTTCTGACGAAATTTGAATGACATATTAGAGGGATATAATTATGAAAAACCATGGTGGTATTTTTCAAAAAAATAAAAAATTTGCAAAAAATGAAATGTGAAGGTAAGTTACCTACTTCACAAAGTAGGCTCCCTTTCCTCATATATAATTACAAATAGTAGAGGGTTAAGGTGTAATTGAACATGAAGGGTAATAATGGAAAATCGCATTAAAAAATCCTTAAATACGAGCTCAACATAAGTTGTTTGAAGGGTAATAATGTAAAATCTCATTAAAAATCCTTAAATACGAGCTCAACATAAGTTGTTTAAGGGTATGAGTGCAATATTCCAATAAACTAATAACTGGACAAGAAAGTATTGCTTGATTAAAATAAGGGCACAGATAGGACCACAGGAGGAGAAATCAGCTTTTGTATCATGTAGGCCTTTTAATTTTTTATCACCGTGGATTTCAAGTGGTTATCCACAAACGAGTTCTTGGATAAAATAATTTCGGGTATTTTCTCTTTATTTTCTTACATTCAAAACTATAGCTAGAAATAAAATCTAAATTTATTTAAGTCAACAATTTTTTTTATGAACCATTCCATATCGTTGGATTTATACCACTGATTTTTTTCATTACTCTATGTCTGTGCATAGAAATTTCTATGATTTCAACATTCATTTTCACACAAAAAGAGGGGATTCTAATTTTTAAAGAAAAGTAAATATTCATATTCAGTGTATTAATATAGTAAATTATATCGTGTATGAACCTAACACTAAAAAAACCACATATATCATCAAAGAGCAATGGTATCAAAATGGAATCAGATTGGTTGGTTCGATCAGTTGGACCTAGATCGGTGCACGATTCAAGCAATAAATTTTTTAGAGTAAACAAAAAATCCTTGAACTATGCACCTGATTTCAATGTCATATCTGAACTTTAAAAAGTAACAATGTGCTACCTTGACTTTCAAATTTGTCTCGATGTCGTCCTTCATCATAGAAATTTATTTGATTATTTCATCATTTTAACCATAAATTTCATTATTCAGGGACCACATTGAGATAAAATTGAAAATTCAGTTACCACATTGTTACATTTTAAAGTTCAAATATGTCATTGAAATCAAGTGTATAGTTCAAGGACTTTTTTAATTACTTATTTTTTTTATTTGAAATCATGGGATCAATTGAATTGATTAAGAATTAAAATGTGATTCCAATAATAAATAATGTTATATCGTGGAGTTGAATCTACCAAGGCTTATTACAAACTAACTCATCCACAAAAAAACTACTTGTAATGAATGGTTTATCATATTATATTATTTTATTATAAAACCATAAAATGCTTAATTTGTTTGATTTTCTCATCACTATAGCATGTGATCATGTTTAATTGAAGGATGTCTATATAATTTAATTTGTTAGAATATATTAAGAGGTTGGAGAGCTTGCACCAAGATGCATGTAACTTTACATTCTACATGCACCGATGCCACAAGCATTCATTTTTTTTTATTTTTTTGAAATGAAATCATATGAGATTTAGGTCACCATATATCGTCGTCATGTCATTCAAAATTCAACTTAATTCGAGACTACTAACCCATCCATAAAGAATGTGAAATTTTAACAATCTTAGAATTGCTGAAATTTAGCAAATCCAGATGGACATGTTAGAAATGTCTGTTTTACACGAAATTTGAAACATGTATCCATTGATAGTTCTAAGTAAACATCCTAAAGTTTCGTTTCAAAAAAATTAACGTTTGTGGTACCGTGCAAGCTCCCCCAACCTAATATATTAACTAATATGATCTCCATTGAACTAATAAGTGGATAAGGAAGTATTCGTTAAGGTAAATGTAGTGGTTAATGAAATAAATTGAATGAAAAGTAGAAATGGATCAACTTAATAGGGTTTTAATTTTCTTTGGCACCTTGGATGTCATATGGTCACCCAATGAGCTATAAATATAATAATCATTGATGTAAATGAAAAAGATATTTGCATTTGTGCACCTAATCTCCATTAGAGCTTTTTTTGAAACTTAACAAAGAGGAGTCTAATCTCTTTCATTTTGGTCTCAATTGCAGTTTTTCAAGCATTCGTAATCCCTTTTTATAAATTTTAAACCTTAAATTTAAAATTTTGCGACCATATTGGACCGTATTCAACTCGTTAATCAACTCAAAAACATGATGAAAATTAATTTTGATCATTCTAAGTACTGTTCTTGATAGAGTTTAAGGATTGGTTTTATAAACACTGATTGTGACAAGAATATCCATCATAATCCCTATTTTTTCATCTAAATTCTCTTTTTTTAGATGGTGGATTTAGTGAATAATGGGAAAGAACTTGCCTTCAAGTCTAATGTATCCTAACGTTATTGCTCAAAGGAAGACAACCTCACATAAAATCTTGAAGTTCATTGAATCTCACCTTTACCTACATTTAGGCTATGTTCGTTTGGAGAATAGGCACTAGAATAAGGGGTTAATTCCCTGTCCGCTGTGGTTCGCAAGAGTACGATTATTCCCATCCACATCCCATTATTACATCTTATTCCACTCTTATTCATATCTTTATTCCATCTTACATACTCTTATTCCACCTTACTCCTATCTTTTCGGTCAAACATAAAATAAATTCTTATTGTCTTTATTCCTCGTCTTTATTCATGCTTATTCCCAAACTTAACGTAAGGTAAACAAACATGCTATGTATCTCACATTTTATTTTCAACAATGGCATTGAAATCATATTATTATATTATGGAGAGAAGCTACCAAAATATCATGGAGAAGCAACTAAAAATATCTCTTCGATTAAGTGGCCATAAAAGTTTGGATAACATTGTTTTATGTTGGAGATTAAATGTTCATGTATTTACCATCAATAAATAAATAGTGCTCCACATCCAATGGATTTATGCCCAATAAAGTCCAAGATTCATGTCTATGGATTACATGGAATGGAACGCAAATCAATAAAAAGTGGTGATGGATAAATTTATAGAATAGAATAATGGAACGACACCAATTGTTCTCACTTCTCGTGGCCAAAATTAATTATTATATTTTTTAAAATTACCAAGAAAGATGAAAATTCATTATAAAAATTGATGCTACTCAGATTTATCTAATTTTAACCACTTTTGCAATTTAAACTATTTTAAATATAAAAATCATATTTAATGTATATTTACGTAAATATATATATTTTTCATACTATTAAAAGAAATAACCGAATTAAAATCAAACATTAATCATCTTAGATTAAGTTTGCTTTTGATTAACTTATAAAAAAATAAAAATAATCCAAAAATTTGACTTACTAGTTTGTGAAGTCGGTTAACTAATCGGGTCAATCAGTGACTGCTTAGTCCTAGTTGAGTTGGTCACTACCCATCTCCAAGACTTAAACCTTCTAACTAATCGGGTCAATCAGTGACTGCTTAGTCCTAGTTGAGTTGGTCACTACCCATCTCCTAGACTTAAACCAAAAGAAGGCTCAGTTCTTATCTAAGTGTGCTTTGAACTTAGTATGAAAAGTATTTACACTTTGCAAAACAAATAAGATTTCACAGTCCGATGTTTTGTGAGGTGTGAAGTGGAGCTTGAGAGTTTGGATCACCATTTCTTCTTCTATCCGAAATCGACAGAGGTTTGGTTCTGGACGTCACTATAGCCATCTGCAAATGCAAGGATGGAGGATAAGATTTATTCGATGTCTATCTTTTGAGCTTTGTGGTTTGCGAAAAATGGTGTAGTTTTTAGAGAGGAGAGATTATATGTAGAAAATATGTTGACTTATGATATAATTCTTCGAGATTCTTGATCATTATAATTTTGTTCTAAACTTGTGAATATAAAATTCTTTTAGGTGTGCGTCTCTACGATGTGGAACCCTTTTTCTTTAAAAAAACAATCTGATGTTTCGTGTTGGGGATCAGAGCAAAATCCCCAAAACCTTAAAAAAAACAACGGATTTTTACCCAGCAGACCCTATAAACTTTGCCAATTGTCTCTACGACCTTTGAAACAACATAATTCTTCCCTCGACCCCGTAAACTTGCCAACTCTTACCATATGAACCTTGTGGTTACTCTGTTTGAAGCTCATGAAGGTTCTTGGAGTAATTTATAGGGTCGATAGAGTAATTACGTTATGCAAAAGGTCGTGGAGGTGATTGGCAAAGTTTATAGGCTCTGCTGGGTAAAAATCCCAAAAAACAAATAAATGCATGGGAAGCAAATAAAAGAGAAAACAAATCCAAGGGCATGGGAACAAGAAGCCCAAACCTTCTCCAATCCTTATCCAGCTTGAGGGTCTCCTCCTGCGGGGCCCACTCTCTGCCGAACACAGGTTTGTTTTTCTCGCGCCCGGTGGTCCGTAGGGGTAATATGGGGATTTTGCCCTCAATCGAAAACAGGACCTTATCCAGAGGCGGAGGAGCGGAAGCGACCCCTCACGCCGCCCACAGGAAGATTGGTGAAGAAGGTAACGGTGCCACGTAAGCTGATAGGCACGTGATGAGCAGTAGGTAGACAATGCCACGTCAGCTTTGTCGGAGAATCTCTCCCCCAGTTTGTGAAGCTGTCAGATCTCTCCTTTATTTTTTTAATTTGCATGAAAGCCCTTTCTTTTTTTAGATATATACAGAGGAGTGATCTTATGTGAGCAATAAAATGTGAAAGCATGAGAGCATGCATTCTAGATCACATGATTCTGTTTTCTCTCTTTTGTTCTTCTCTCTTCTGGTTGGATGTGGTCCATATATATATACATGGAAAAGGGAAGCTACACAGGCGGTGCAGGTAACTAGCTATACTCGGATATTTTTCTTATTAATTTTTTGATTTTTTTGAAGAAAACTTATGGGAATTTACTTAATTTATTGAGTGGAATATGTGTTTCAAATTTCATGCAAAACAAACATTCCTAACATGCCAATCTAGATAGGGTAAATTTTAATAATTCTGAGACCACTAAAATGTGATAATCTTGATGGAGATGACAGAAGTATCAAATTTAGTTTAAATCGGCATGATATCATGATGATATATGGTGATTTAAATCCCCCTAAGTTTAATTTCAAAAAAACAAAAAACCAATGAAAAAAATGATCGGATGCAGCTAGTTAGCTACACCCCCAGGCACAGCTTCCCCAGCCCCTATATATGCAAGGTAGTTATTGAGTTTGTGTAGGGATGAAAACCGTGAGATGCATATACGAATATATGTTATTATTTCTTTATCTTTTTAAATAGTAAAATAAATGCAAATACCAACATTACATGGATGTATAAAATAAAGAATCATATCATTAATTCGGATTTAGAATTCGGATTTAGATATTTGACAAATGAATGTAAGCTATTTACCAATATTATATATGTTCAAATTTACTTAGAATATATAAAAGAACGACAAGTTCACAACAACATCCAATATAATAAGAAGTATGTTAAATATCTTAAAAGTGAATATGAACTTAGAAAATAAGTAAACAATAAAAGAAAGATTTAAAAATAACTAAATAATAAAAAAAGCTTTAGCTTTTTATTTATACGTGTATCATATTGCTACTGCCTACTTGTATCTTTCAAAATTTGAACATTCGAATTCGAATTTGTATCTGTATCCTCTGAAGCGTGTATCCTCTGAAACGTGAACATTCATATTCGTACCCCTATTGGTCAAAATTAAGGATATCATTGCAGTCGTATTTATTATCATCATCATCAAATGTTGAATATTTGTATTTCATACTCACATTCGTATTCATCGCATATAAGAAAATTACATCTATATCATCTATTTGACGAATATAGATATGAACAGATAAACATTTATCTATATTCGTTTTCATTCCTAGCTTTGGACCAATCTTGATGGTTTCTTGAATTTGTAGCATCTTAGAGTGCCATTGTCTAAGCTCAACTTTTATAAAAACATCTTCACTAAATGGATTGTTACACTTGTGCCATTCAGAGTTCTAAAAATACACCTATACCTTATCTTTTTTTGCAATAATACTTGTTCCTTACAAATGGCCTGTGAACCATAGAGGAGAATGACTGTAGCAGAAATGAAAATACTAAGGTGAATGTATAGACACACACACACACACACACACACACACACGTAAAGATCAGATTTGGAATGATGTAGTCAGAAAGAAAGTTGGTGTATCTCCGATCGAGGATAAGATGCGAGAAAACCGCTTAAGATGGTTTGGTCATTTGTAAAGAAGATCAATTGATGCACTAGTTAGGAGATGCGAGTGTTGGGATGTTGGACCGGTTAAGAGAGGGCGATGACGGCCCACAAAGTGTTGGAAAGATACTATGCAAAGGGATCTTAGTTTTGTGGATATAAGTCCGGGATTGAAACAAGATAAAATTGAATGGAGGTGAAGAATCCATGTAACCGACCCTACTTAATTGTGGGAAAATGCTTTGTTGTTGTTGTGACTTGTTCCTTACAAACTTCATAGTACTAGAAGTTCAGAGAAGCACATGTGTAAAAGGTCCCTTAAAGAAATGGATGCATAAAGCATAGGTCAACACATGTTCATTCGTATGGAAGCAAAAGATAAGTGAAAAGAAAGAAACATGAACTTCTCACGTTACATATGTAATTTTTGACAAAACATGATTTTTATGCTAAAAATGTTATTTATTACCATTTTTAAGGAATATGAAGGGAGGAATAGCACGGTGAAGTAAAGAATAAGTTGGTTAGTTTTTAAATTTCAATTTATTTTTATAGAAAATTTTGTTTTTTAATAACTTGATAAGTCATAGTAATAAGAGAATACGTGATAGCTATTATGAAATTAAACATGAGAAAAATAATAATGTTTGTTTAAAGAGGAAAGAAAATACAAAGTTAATATTCATGGGATAAGAAAGGAATACATTTATTCTGGAATAAGGAAAATGCGGGATGAAAATTTGAAATCTCTTACTCTTATTTCTTAAAGGCGTGTTTGGCGTGGGGGTTAAACTAGTGGAATGTATACCTTCTTTTGTGGATAAGCTGGTGATTATGTTTTTTTTGTTTGTTTTGATGTTTGGATGATGGATTTACTATTGCGAGTATTTGTTTTAACGCGATTTTTATGGAAACTTGCGAGAATGATTAGTTTTTAACTATTTTATTTTGCTTAAAAAGGTGAGACTATAGACTTTTTTATTTTGGAGAGAAAGAGAGAGGGAGTGATGCTGATTGAAAGAGAGAGGGAATTGATTGTGACATGGAGAAGAAAAGAAAGAAAATGTGTGTGGCCCGCAGGTTTACGAGGAAACAAGGGGACACATTCATTTCCAAAACCGACCAATACCCAATTCAGGGCTCATTTGGTTGCCACGTTACCCAAAATAATCTGGCATGCCCACCTATAATCATGGGTTGGAATTCCATCACATAACTAATGTGAAATTACATCACAATTCTCATTTCAACACTCTCCAACCATCCTAACCATCCAAACAACTGCTATTTACCAAAGTTTATTCCAACCCAACCTACCAAACGAGTCATGAGTACCTTTGCAAAATTCAGATTACCATTCCCATAAGACATAGTATGCAAACAAAGTTTTAGGCAAAAACTCAAAGAGAGGTTTTGTTTGTTTTTTATCATTAATTCCACTTACATCTGTTTCCCATTCCCACTCTCTATTTGACAACTCCCTTCCCTTTCTTCTCTCGTATCAATTCATAATATTGTCTTTACTTCTCTCTTCCTTTACTTTTATCAACATAATTTTTTTTATAAATACTTAAAAATAATCAAATACCAATTATTTTCTCAAACTTAAAAACACAACAAACCTTCTCAACAACAAACTCAACGCCAAACACCAAAACGAACAAAATGGGTTACCCATCTTCCTAGTTAACCCTCGTATCCAAATACACCCTAACGAACCATTCGATTATCGGTTAAGTTTTTCTTTTTCTTGCAATTTTATTTATTAACTTATATTTCAAGAATTACGTGGAATGGTCGAGGGACATATATGTAAATAACCCGACGTTTATAGGGCTATTAGCTCTGGTTGTTTGCTGTTTAGGAGCTCTCGTTTAAGCGGTTCATTATAGTGTTTCGATCTAAGATTTCAATTTGAAAAGTTCATGTAATAAATTATCTAAAATGTAAGGGTATATGTGCAAAACCATTGATGAAGTGAAAGTCAATTTCAAGAAAACAAGACTGCAAGTGAATGGATTCAAATTGGATTTGGATTCGTGGAAATAGATATCTAGAATCACAGAGACATTCAATCCTTACACAATTTATTTAATTAAATTTCAAATCATGAAGCCACGTCATTCATGACTTCCTTAGTTCCCAATCACTCGTCATAGTAGAGAATCTAATTAGAGAATAAATTAGTTGAATCGTGCTTCCTAAACATGAGAATTAATTGCAATTACAATCACTTCAAAGAGGTGTTAAGTTGATTTAATTGGAATTTAAAACCACACTTTATGGGGAGATCATTCACATTCCAACAAAAAATGATAAACATAAATTGAAACTTGTGCAAAGTACAAGTCATTTAGATAGGAAATTCAAGCGGGTAAAAATCACGATCCAGATGGTAGATCCTCTCATTTTAAGATTTTCTATCGCTCTCTCATCGGAAGAACCTTCGAGTATACTTGTTAATTTTATCGAAGGTAGCGAGGTTTCTCGTATAATCCGTCCTTTTTTGGATAACTTGCAATAAAGATTTTTTTCTTTTAACGATAAAAAACGCATGTTATATGTTTTAGAGAGGACACTTTAAGCACGATGTGGGTGAAAACAATGATATATACACAATGCATAAAATTGGAAAATTTTTATGGGAAAATGCATAAGAATTTGCGCGATTTGAGCATAATCACCAATGAGGTAATATCCTACATTCAAATTTATTTTTAACTAAAATCAACAAAATTCTATACATTTTAACAAATAATAGATATAATTGTTATGAAAAAACATATTATATTTATGCCAGGCCAATACATGCATATCGAATCTTATTTGTAAATTAGTCCTAATATTAACCTTATTTTCTCCATATCTTTTTTTGCATTCATACTTGATTTTTAACTGCGTTCATATCCTTGTTTAAAAACATATTAATATATGATAACACCTAATGAATGGAAGTATGATACCAATGATGGATTTCTGATTGATACTGAGATATTTGAGTCGACGCTAGCTTCTCGAGCTGAATGGATCGAACTCACAAATTGATTGTTGGCCACATTGATCTTAACCAAGTTACAAGTTTGTATCTCCATGTCTGATGTCTCCAATGACTTCGACATCATCAACAACTCCATGTAGGTCTGTCATAAGATGGACCCCAACAAGATCTTCACGCATTGCATACCGATCGGTGAGCCACTTCACATGGAGGATGATCTCCGAGGGATTATCCAAAAATGTCTATGCTTGTTTATCTATTTCATTTTCGATTTCTCTAGATCTCTAGGTAAGGTCCATGTGATTGAGTAAAATATTATTTTTAAAAATTTCTTTGCGATGGTATGCACATGCTCCTACTATGGCCTCAAATTTCAGCGAAATTCAATCGAATATTCTGTTGAAATCGAAATTCATACGAAATGGTCGAAATGGCCGAAACATGAGGGCGCTAGTACAAAAAATGACCGAAATGATCGAAATTTCAGTCAAATTTCGACCGAAATACTATTTCGATCGGTCACTGAAATGGTACCAGAAACCGACATTTAAAACCTTGCTCCTACTAATTAATTTTATAAGCATCATCCTCATTCGATTCAAGATAATTATCCTCTTCAACATCGTAGTGTTCTCGTGAAGTTATTTTTTATTAGAATACGTAAGACAGTTAAACTTCAATTACTTAATTGATATGCGAAAATGAATAATTCTTTATGATGAAGTTCCTTTCAATTGGCATAATTCGTTAGTTCATGTGAGTAAACTTTTATAGTCCTCACTTCAACTATCAAATTAGGCATCGATTCCTATATTTTTTTAAAAAAGAATAGTTCAACTAGAATTTCATAAAATGTCTTACGGCTAATAATTGGCATCATCTTCCTGTCGAACCACTTAATAAGTAGTCAATGAAAAGTTTATTTATTTATTTTTTATATTACAGCTTTTTGCATTTTTAATAAAAGCTTACGTCACAATTTAGTAATCAAGATTACAAAGAAACTATTGGGAGATGGGCAACAAGCTGCGCCGTCAATCCCTTTTGGATGGCAAATCCAATTCTTCGGAACACAACATCCATAGACCTGGGAACCATAACATTACTATGCATAATTTTCTGGACCCTCTTAAGGAGCTCTACAGCTTCAGACGCCAAGATCCCAAAGGTATCAAACCCGAAAGACATGTTGATTGTCAATACAAGCCTTCTCATGTTTAGCAACTTTGGCTGAGACAGCTTTCTGTGCAGCGTATCCCGCAGTAAAATCAGTTTTTATCAGACCAACTAATGAAGACACTCCAGTTAAATCAACACATGCATGTTTTCCTCCAGCCCAACCAAAAATTAAAACATCAGCTGGTCTGAATGTGGATCTCCACTCGTGTGGATCAGACAAAAAATTCACAGGTGCTTCTTTCTTTGATGCAACCCCAGCCTTCTTGAGAACATCATAGAGGACATCTCTGACAAGATCATGTCTATATGTAAAACCTGGGAGTTCACGACATGCTCCCCAAAGGAGTCTAGGCAAGATTTTTGGCATACTGGACACACCTCATCTGCTGAGAATAGAGGAATCATTAGGCGATATCTGAGAATAGTACGATACTCAATAGGAGGCATATGCATTCCAAGACCATCAATAGGAATAGCTAGAAGAAAATCTTGAGCATGGTCAAATTGCAAGCATCGAAAAATTGCCTTTTGTCTAGTCGTCATGTCAAATTCAACCTCAATTTCTTTGACAATTTTGCTAAAAAAGAAACTCGTCAAAGCATTCTGGGCTTTAAGGGGGACGATACCTTTGTTAGCAAAACATGTAAGATCTAAAGATAGGAGCTTGATTCTCTTGCCTTTAAACGTCATATCCATTGAACTTTTTTCTTCCTTCAATAAATGGTGTAACCTATACCCAATTCTTGTAGGCCCCACCCTTCAAGATGTATGCATTGTCCCGTTCATGATCATGAAATGACATTTCCTCGCAACAGTTCCACATTTTCGTACTTAGTACTAAAAGCATGATATCACGTCCCTTTCATAGAAAATTATAATGAAATTCAAGTTCACACACACATAAATATATATAGGAAAAAATAGGGCTGCCCGCAAAATATATATGGGAAAAAATGGGATTGTTCCTTGCGGGCAGCCAACATGGCTGCCCTGCCCCATTTTTTTCCGTAATTTTTTTTGAAAAATTTCACCATGTATATTCATCTATATATCCCTCCTATATGCCACTCGAATTTCATCATAAACAAAGACTCGTACGACCTCCATCAAAACAGTAATTTTTTAACGGTCGCAAGATTTTTTAAATCGATCCTATTTGGATGGAGGCCATACGAGTTTCTATTTCTGACGAAATTTGAATGGCATATAGGAGAGATATTAGATGAATATACATGATGAAAATTTTCAAAAAAAATAAAAAAAATTACAAAAAAACGAGGCGAGGAAGCCCCATCAAACCCATATATATATATACACATCTTATTTTTAATCAAAATATATTTTAACAATATTGCAATTTCATAAAATATATGCGCTCAATATTTACGTTCATCGAATTTTTACATCTATCATGTGTAATCAAAACTAAAAAATTATTGTATTTTCAAATGATAGATTTTAAATAGAATTAATAATCAAGATTTTTCAAATATTATAAACTTACTATTTTAAGTTACTTAAATCTATCTATCAATAAGGTTACATTCCAAATAGATTATACTTTGGATGGTGATTTTCTGATAATTTTAGATAAAAATCATAATAAAAACGAAAGAAAAAATATACATATACAAGGAGAGTAAGAAATAGTGGGGAGATAAATGAGCTATAATCACATTTTCTATCAAATTATACTTATAATTTTCATGTATTTAAAATTGAATTTTGATTTTTTTGAGAAGAAAAAAAAATAAATTGTAGTTATTTGCTGTTCTTCATTTGATTGGATAAGAGATAAGAGATAGAAGTTAGTTATGTTAGATAAAGTTGTCAGATAAGTGATTTATATTTTAATGATAACAGATGTTGATGATGGAAGGATAGGGAGCTAAACTCTATCCCTCATCTTGACTCCGAAGCCAAACATCCTCAGAGGGGATAGTAAATTTGAGGGATAAGGACTTCCTATCCCTCAATCGAAAACCCCCTAAGCTTTCAAGTTAAATTCCTACATAAAAACTTGACCCTTCTCGAACTTTGCATGACCACAGGATCTTTTTCAAAAGTATAATTTAAAAAAATTACCAAAGAATATTACGCTTGCTTCCGAAAATTGAACTCATGATACTAAAACCATCTTTAAAAGTTGTGAGAGCATTCCTGCAAAAAGAAAAGTTGCAGTAGCACCATGCAAATTTGGGACAATATTAGGGTCACCCTGTAATTAAAACTGGATAGAGGGATCCCAGAAGCAACCAGGTCCTTACACTGATCATTTTCAGAGAGAAAGCTGAGACAAAACTTACCAGATATTGTCGCCTCACATGAAAGGATTGCGCGCCATTGCGTGTTAAGATATTCATCTGACCGCCGAGGAGAAAGAATACAGATCGTGAATTTAGAGCATATTTCATTCCAATCTAAGATACAGGTAAAAACCTTAACATTTACTGGTATGTTTTGGTCCTCTTACCCATTACCTAAAAAAATGAACAACCGAGTCGGATACAAGATACTATCATTACCGCATGAACAATAAGACATCAAACTCGCAATTGCAACAACCCTATCGCAAGAGCAGAGTACTACCGACTGTGAGCTATATCCCCCAGTCAAGTGGAGCAAGCATGAAAGATCAGATGTTTTTTCTATTCTTTTCCTGCGCAGCCTATACTTGGATTAGAGATCGCGCCTATGAAGTAAACCGTTGCACCAACAATCCAACCTATTGATATCAAGTGACGATCCATAGTATTCTTGGAGCATCACAAAGTCCCCAAGGACCAATGTCTTTGTGAAGACATATCTCTGTGAAGAATGCAGTAGCACCATGCACACTACCTCTGCAAGTCTTGGCCCTCTCTTGCTTTGTAAGCTCTCTAGTTTAGAACCCTACACAAATGACCACCCTTTCGTTTCTTCTAAACAAATAGAGCGAACATCAACGAAAACCGCGGTCTTTCGGCTCAACATTCACATCCTTCAATACAATAATTCTCCATGCAACGAATTATGTTTGAAGAAAAAGCAAGTTAGTTAAACAAGGATCAAGTAAAATCTCGCACTTCAGCACATTATACGATCACCTGTAAGGACCGAAAAACCACACTAAGAACGACAAAATGAAGATAAAGGCAGAAGGGAACCAATGTGAAATTTACCTTAGATGAAGATACTGAGAATTTTATATACATACATACCTACACAAAGCAAACCCGAATACATCATGAAAAAAAGTCTAACTTCTCCCACTCCCCTCTACAAATTACTTCCCTCCACCAAGTAAAACAGAGGGAAAAATGAAAGGGCTTCGCGTTGTTTTACTCACAAGATTTCTCTATCACCTGACTTGCAATCACCCCGAGAAAGGTGCTGCCCAGGATTGAACCAGGCACCGACTGAAAGAAGAAAAAAAAGATATGTAAACCACTTACAGCAATCGTCGTTACCAGCAACAAATAGAATGCCTTCTATATAGAATGCATACATACGTCCACGTATCTTCTCTCTTGCGATCAACTATTTGCAAAGGTCAGGAAACACTAAGCAACCGAAAGAGCCGCATAATCTCCAATCAAGAATTTGTCTTCAGGGTAGTAGATGGCAGTGACCGTATTGCCTCCGAACTTCCTACCATGGAGGGCAGCCTTGGCTCGAGCGGAACCCATGATGTCAGTGTACTCTAGGAACACCTAATGCAGTACCAAAATCAACATAAAATGCAGAAGCATTTCGTATCTCTATATAATAATGAAACATGCAATCTACTGCTGGATGCATACTGGGCTTACTAGCAAACTTCAGAGTGCTATGGAAATAAAAAAAATCAGAGGAAAATAATACAATCTAATATAAGAAGAAAAAGACACAATGGCCATGTAAACCAAACAAACACAATCTCGTTAAATCGCCAACATTTGCAGGAAAGAGATGCTGAACCTCAAAGAACGCTTTTAAAAGAACTAGAAAACAGTAAAGTCGTCACCTTGCCCACTCCAGGAATGTCTTCTCCAGAAATAGGGCGTGGTATTACAACAGTCACCAAAGATCCTAAAAAACAAACAGCCATGTTCCAGCAGTCAGTGAAGTCGATAGTATCAAAGAGAACCACATTCATTGAACACAAAAAAATGCATAGTAGATCTCAACTGTGGTCTGCTTATAGCTCATATACCAAAATTATCATTAGCTCGAAAAATGAAAGGTACTTCTAGAAAAGTGATTAATAATAGTTTAAGAGCATGTCCGTACCAAACTTTCCGCTTTCTTCTTTCATGTCCTCCAGTATCTCTTCGTATTCTCCATCATCTCTTAACTCATCAACAGAAACCACCTAGTATACATGCCAAGAAAATTATTACCATAGCACACAACAAACACTGACGACTTTCATATACATAAAATGTTTCTACTAGAGAAATTGCCCGAAGAGCAAACTTGCTTGATTTGCTTCATGCATTGAAAAAATCCAAACATTATTATGTCCATAAATAACCAAATGTTGATACATAAAAAAGCTGCTCGAGTTAAAATTATAACTAACGAGTATGATTTATACCGGGAATGTCATTCAGATTTTCATTTTGCAAAAAGACAACAAAATACTTTGATGTGGGTTTCTTTTACTGAAATGGTAAGTGGTTCTATTTCTTAGTCGAAATGTGGGGAGAGAAACACAATCGGCGACAACTGCAAGTCCCACACTGTCACCAAGGACATTGCCCCAACTATGTTATTGTGACCGTGACTCCGTGTCTCAACCGAATATTGTCCTTACTATGGGCAAAGTTGCGAAGTTGATTTATGTATATCCAAAATCATCTCCTGGTGGAAAGGATTTATTCATATTACTAAATGATAAAATATTATAGGTGGTTGCCTACCTACGTTGAGATATTTCATCTAAGAAAACTCAGATATTATTTATCTTTTCACATGTTCATCATATCAATTGTGCAATTTGCCTAACATGAGTTCTCTCTATTAAGAGAACCTCAAGGCTCTCTCATAAAGTAATTCATTCTTTTCTCTCCACATGGTATCAGAACGACGATCCTAGACCGAAGTTTCGTACCCAACCCTATTCCTAACCACCACCCCACCTTCCGTGCATCTACACCGCCACTGCCAACTCTCTCTCCTTGGGTCTCTTCTGCCGTCCAGCGACACCTGCGATGGGGGGGGGGAGACTCCAGCAGTACCTGCCGCTCCAGGGCTTCGTTGTGCGTTATCAGGGCTGCTTCTAGGCCTTCTCCAACCACCGCCACCATTGCGGGGCCTCTTGTGGCACTCCTCTGCAGTGAGTAAACCCTAAATGTCCCTGTTTCAAACTCTCCTATCTGATTCGATCACCAAACGACCTGATTTTGGGTTCGTTTTGGTGAGATCAGACCTTGAAATGCATGCGCTTGCCCTATAGAGAATCCTCAATTGACGACAATAGTTGTATGAGTCTATACATACAACTGATTCCCACATGTTCATGTAGACGCACTCTGATTAGTCTACTGCTCCAGTTGAGTTCCATTTCGACCTCTTTTTCATCATGTTAGAGAGCAAGGATGATATCTTCTCTTCACCCGGTGCTTTCAAGTACCCGACTCCCATCGTCAAGACGGATGGGACCAAATATGGGTTATGGTACATGTAATTTTTGACCCTCATGTAGTGCAATAACGAGTACATTCTAACAAAGCCGGCGCCAACAGATAAGATTGGGGAGAGGGCTTCGTGGAAACAAGATTACACGTATGCACGTTTTTGGCTCTCCAAGACTCGTCAAGGAGATAACTAATGATATCGTGAATCGGCCTACTGTTAAGGCAATGTGGGATATCTTCGCAGCCATATATGGTCAAGCAAAGAATGAAGTCATGATTCTTCATTTGCAGTTCGACATCTTCACTTCCGAACAGAATGTCATCCAATATACAACTTCTAGTCTTCAATTGGTGGCATATTCGAGAAGCTTCATAGCGTCATGTCAGTGACCACGTCTACTGAGCAACAGACGGCGTACAAGAATGCCATGATGAATGGTGTTTTTCTGCCCGTTCTAGATCTTAAGTACGAGGCAATACACACCAAGTTTCTCACCGGTGCAGCTATCCCTCCCATGGAGGAGGCGTATAGTCATCTTAGCAAGATCAATGTTCCATCTGCTACCACCACACAGACCTTCTCAGTGATGGTCGCACCTCAAGGTAGGGGAGGTACTTCTTAGTTCAGAAGGTGAAGTGCCTGTGGCAGAGGAGGCAGACGTCAACATGGTCCATGCACCTATTTCCATTGTCCGGATCATGCGGAGGAGACATGCTATCAGAAGCACGGATACCCTGCGTTTGCTCATATAGCCAAGCAGGTTGAGCCCATTGCTAGTTCGACCCTTGCTACATATCAGAAGTTAGATGATATTGGCTCTCGCCTGAGGGAGATGGTAACTCATATTGCCAATACTACTAGTGTACCAACAAGTCCTTCAGATGTTACAACTTCTACCAGAGCATCTACTACCCCCTCAGATAGACTATGCTCATACTGTTTGTCGCATGGAAGATATGACAAAGCGGATCATGGATTGTGGTGCATCCCTCCATTTGTGTGGAGAAAGGATTCAATTTACTTCATACAGATCTGTTCCATGTGGCAGATCAGTTGTCAATGCAGATAAAACTCATTCTCCCATTACAGGATAGAGGGATGTCCATTTGACATTGTCCATGAGACTACAAAATGTGCTACATGCACCAGAAATTTCAATGAATTTACTTTCTATTGGTCAAAACACTAAGAACTTGCATTGTCGTGCCATTTTGACCCCTCTTCTCTCATGAGCATGGTGAGTGGATGTGGCTGTGAGCACGAAGAGCTCTACATACTTGTCCAGTCTTCATATGTTGATGCTTCATCTATTCTTATTGGATCAATCTTACCATACATGTGTCATCTACGTGTTGGTCACCTTCCTATACAAAAGCCTTGTCATATCCTCCCATAGATATCCACTCGGCCCACCTTCAAGAGCGGGGTTTGACATCTTGGGAAGCATCACCTATCGTCAGAGTCGTAGTATAAGTCATTTAGTTGGGTTAGTCCATTTTGACATTTGAGGTCACAATTGTGTTCCTGAGGGACACATGTTTTATCTTGTATTTGTGGATAACTTTTCTAGATTACCATGGATCTGATTCAATGGTATGGTGGTAGTGTAATGCGGGTACCACCCAAAAGATCAGTGTTTAAATCCCTCTTGTGAGGATTACGTTAGGTAGCTGATAACCAACGTAAAAAGTCGGATTTTTCAACATGGATTTGTGCGAGAATCCATGTAATCAACCCTATATACAAAATAGGAGAAGGCTTTATACATTTATCATGTGTTTTTCGTCTAAAAAACAGAGCCGATGCCGGGCATGTCGTTCAAACATTGAAATTAAAAATAATTTTTCTGCTACTGTTAAATGTTAAATGTTAAATATGTATGCTTTGACAATGCATTAGGGTCTGTTTGGTTACTGGGATGAGGTGGGTTGGAGTATTCTCCTGTGAACAGTAGGTGCTTGGATGGTTATGAGGGTTGGAGAGGGGTTGGAATAAGGAATGTGATGTGATGTCATATTGATTTGTGATGTAATTAACCTATGAATGTAGAGGGGTAAATCGGGTTACCCCGAGGTAACCTGATAACCAAACGGACCCGTAGAGTTTGGAACATTACAACATATGAATTCTTCAGGTATCTTGGCATCATATACCGGACCTACTGTACGTAGACTTCTCAGCAGAACGGTGTTGCTGAGCGCAAACATTATCCCTTATTGTTCTGGGGAAACATGGTTCTCACTACATGCTACTTGGTGAACTGCATGTCGTCTTCAGTTAGGTTAATTTCTCAGTTGTGTTTCTCAAAAAGGACATGTTCTCCCTTACACCCCCTGTTTTTGGCTTTATCACTGTCGTGCACCGCCTGACTCCTGGTCGTGATAAGCTCTCCCCAAGAGCTGTCAAGAGTTTTGTAAGCTATTCTCGAACCTAGAAGGGCACCATTACTTCGACCATGTTTGATGGAAGCATTACGTCAGTGTTGGTGTCACCTTTTTTGACTCCGTCATTTTTCTCTCTCCTACAGGAGACAGGTTGACTCCTTTAACACTGGATAGTAGGGGTTTTCAAATATATCCGGGTCAGTGGGTACCGAACTTAACCCGCTCATTTCGACCCCTTAACTCACATGTACCCATTTGAAAATGACGGGTCAAGTACCCGTTATACCATGACCCATGCTCCTTAAAAAACCCCATTTGGATCAACAGGTGCCCACGGGTACCCGGTTAGAAGTTTTTACTACCCAATTTATTCAAAAATGCAAATAGTTATGTATAAATATCGATATATAAATATTATTCATATTTCTTTTAAAATACAAATATGGATGCAGATATATATTGATAAACATGGAAAATGTAGTACAAAACCATTAAAAAGGATAAGGATATGAAATGGATATAAATCAGATGCGAAAAATAATAGAAACTAAGATGATACATATTAGATTAAATTTGCATGCATATAATGGCTCACATGCCATGTATCCGTATGTATCCATTTTTAACGATGTAGATCAATGGTCAAACAAACTCAGAACTCATTTTTTACTGAATTTTGGTATCATCGAAATATCGATTTCGACGATGTGGCAAAATGCAACCGAAATGGTGAATTTCACCCTGTCTTTTCCGGTGCTCACTCTTAATTTGGGACTGGATTTGGCAAAATGTTGATGATATTTCACCGACATATTGTCGATATATTGTTGCGTATGCCAATATGTTGGTATATCATCATTTTTAGCCATAAATAAAATACAAATTTCATATATATATATATATAAATTCCATTTTGGATTTGAATAGAAACGATGAGAGCACATTAGTGACGACAAAAATACATGAATTTCAAAGTTGATAAATAATGTTTATGAAAAATTATTGATTTTGTCCCTTGATTAATATTTATACAATAAATAAGTAATTTCCTCTTGATAAAGGTGGTACTTACACAGGTACCCATTGCCCATTGATATTAACCGGGTACCAGTTACGATCAAGTACCTATTGGAATGGGGCGGGTCGACCTATGACCTAATACCAACGGGTCAAGGGCGGGTCACAATAATTAGGGTCAAATATCCTTCCATAGACATCCCTACAAAGAAGAGGTGTGCATGCCTCCTCCTATGCCACCTCCAGCTCCATCGGCTCCACCACCTTCACCAGCTCATGTGGCTTCTCCACCACCACCACCTAGTACGTTGGTGCAGTTTTTCCCACGTTTTTAAGTTTGCAAGCCCCTTACTGTCACCCTTGCTCATTGGCATTCCCCATATTCCAACATGTCCCATGTATGTTTTGAGCACATTGTTCCTATTGATGGTAATAATGATTTATCAATGCAACATGTTACTTTACATGATGAGTATCTGCCTACTCAAGAGGTTAGTTTACAGATTAAGAAGGATGCATGTGACGACCTTGATGTACTTAATACTCGGTAGAAGCAAAGGCAAAAATATGCTACATGTCCTCTTGCAGTCTGTCTCTTTGGGACATCTTTCAGAGGATTTTAAGAGATTTGTCGTGGATCTGTCAACTGTAGAGATTCCACGAACATATCAAGAGGCAATGCATGATAGTCAATGGCATCTTACCATAAAGGAGGAGATGGTCGCGTTATAGTCACATGGCAATGGCACGTGGAGCCTTGTTACAACCATGGTATGAAAAATCTAGCCTCGAGGCGAGGCGGTCCTTTTTAGCCTCGGGCGTACTCCTCGATCTAGTCCAGTAAGGTGTGTGCCTCAGGAGGCTGAGGCGTTCCGCCTCGAGACGATCGGGGCGTTTTTGTTTTTTTAAGGTACTGTTTATGATTTTAGTAAGGTTGCAGAAAGCGATAGTCGGTATTTGATCGGTGGGGTCACTGACTAAGGATTAATTGATAGTTGGATGACTAACCGGATTTAATCAGTTCAGTAAATATATAAATCATTTTGTATACATATATTCTTATATATTTACATCGATTTGTATATTTTCTATATTATCATAATGAAATAAAAGAAGTAATTAACTTTAGAAATAACATTAAGCATATTAGAATAAGTTTGCTTTAAAAAAAATAAAAAAAATCTCTATGTAAAAGTCATCCTTGTAGTTGACCGATTAGTCAACTCGATTAGACGGGTTGATCGACTAAAGGCCGACTAGGCCTAGTCGAGTCGGCTAACCCCCCTAGTCGACCGACTTTTACAACAATGGATTTTAGTGGTTTTATTTGGTAATTTGAGAAGCTTATAAATATCTGTTTCTTTAGTACAATAATTGTACGATATAATTACCTAAATCCAATGTTTCTTTGATGCCCATAACTTTAGTATTAATTGTGTCCAACTATTTCACAAACTCTTACTATTTCTATTTTAATCAATGAATTCCTAAATACCAAATCCAACAATACTCGTAAACTTAATGAACTTTGTAATATATCAAGCATAAAGAAATAAATAGGGTTCACGATTTATCATGCTGCCATATATTATATGTTTGACATATAACATAAATTTCTTCGACGTATGTTTAATCGTACTTTTAGTTACAAAATTAAAAATACGATTAAACATAGCATGATTTGCAGACTTCAGAAGACTATTTATAACCTTAAGTAGATACAGATAGCATGATTTCAGAAGCTCTCGGACTTGATAAAGGAGCAACGGTACATAAGATCGATTGTAGATCATTCAATGTTTGTTTGGAGGACTCAAAGAGGTACATTTGCTATGTTGATCTATTTTGATGTTATAATTGTTACATGGGATGATGTGCATGGTATCTATACAACTAAGGATTTCCTTAGTTAATAGTTTGTCACCAAGGACCTTGACGATTACGATACTTCCTTGAACTTGAGTTTGTTAAGAACCAGCGAGGTCTTGTTATAACCTAGAGGAAGCATGTTACTGATCTTCTCTCTGAGACATGCATGACAGATCGCAAGTCTGCTACTACTCCCATGGACCCCAACATGAAGTTATATGATGATGTTACATGTCTGTCATTGAGAAGCTCCTATATGTGACCATCACCAGGCTAGACATATTTTTTGCAGTGAGCAAAGTTATTTAGTTCATGGAGCAGTCGACAAATGCAAATATGGATGATTTTCATATGATCATTGTTGTAAAAGTCGACCGACGAGGCCGATTAGTCAGCCCGACTAGTCGCTTAGGTGGGGTAGCCGACTCGACTATGCCTACTCGACCCTTAGTCGGTCAACTCGACTAATCGGGCCGACTAGTACGCCTAGTCACCCGACTATAAGGCCGACTTTTACATAGAGATTTTTTAATTTTTTAGTTTTTTGATTTTTTCAAAAGCAAACTTATTCTAATATGCGAGCCCACGACGAACTATTATGCAATAAATGTTATTGCAAATATCATTCCTTGATCTAAAATGAAGAATAATTAATTTGCATAATAGGTCCCTTAGAGTTATATACTATGACCATCTTAGTGATCATACAAATGTTGATTCAATTATTGAATCATAGAAGCTAGTGCTTGATGAATATCTAAAGAGTTAGATTGAGGACTCATCAAGCACCATCAAATGATTATTAAGAGATGATCTCCAGTCTGAGAAAGAGATGTCAATCCTTTCTCTAAAGGCTGATATCTAACCGATCTCTTGATACAGGTCCTCTGCATAACAATAGAGATTCGGAGGTGTTAGATAAGTTAGATCAAAGAGTTGACTTAACGAGATCGAGATAACCAAAGTCCTATGTCGTATGCTATCAAGATATAGGCACGCATCCTTTGACCGGAAATCGATGTGTTACAATATGTCTGAGTATGTACATTTGGCAGACCAACAGGTTGATGACTTAATCAAGGTCTATACACCGGTGCGTTGTTGTGCATGCAAGGGCATATGAGTAATACAATTTCTCAAAAGGATCATACATGTTCATTTACTGAACCAGAAGACATGAGCTCACTCATGAGATATTGGAAAGAATCAAATTCTGTACACGGTCATCTCGCTTTGGAAGCTTGATCGAATTTGTAGGTTTGATATATGCTTTTGGAAAGTATATAATCAACACCTAGGTACGATATATGCTTTTGGAAAGTATATGATCGATACCGATTTCCAATGATCAAATGAGAAACTTTATGATGAAACCCTTAAATAGACAATGTAAAATTGATCTAATACTTCGGGTTTATCCTGGGTCTTCCAGTATGCAGGATGTACATGTATTAGGAATACCTTAGGGTGGTGTGATCATAAACGATTGTTAACTATGATGCTTCCATTTCGAGGGAGTAATGAAACAGGTCTGGATTTTTAGTGACTCCTCTCAGTAGAAAAGTGATCTAATCTTGGTCCAAATGTTGGACCGTGATCTGAATGTGATTCATATGTAATTAAAAGATTAGATTTACGCTTTGATTTAATCAAACATATATGAGAGGTCCGCAAGATCTGGATTTGAGATTTGATCTCAATATCCAAGTCACTATACGTGGAACATATAATCACCCTGTCCTTACTCCAAGTATCTGCAGAGAAAGCACATTATCCTTGAAAGAGTTCGGGATAATTTTATTATTGATATATGTATCCGAGCATTGACAAAATTGATAACTAAATATAATTTAATTATCACGAATAATATAAATCTGATTCATATTAGGAGAAGAGTTATCATAGACAATTAAATGTGATTTAATTATCAAATATGTGAATAATGCGAATGTGATTCACATTATTTGGGTACATGAGAGTAGAGAACCAAGATGATTAAATGCGATTTAATTATCATGAATATGAATAATGTGGATAGCACTATCTAAATTATTCATATATATTATAAATGCGATAGAGAGAGCATATTATGATTTATATTTGTTAATTAATTACTGATGTGAATTGAATTCACATCAGATAATTCACTGAAAATGTAAATTACATTTTATTTTGGGTTGTGAATTTGATTCACAATTTTTCAATGGCGAGATTGCAATATTCACAAAATAATTATGAATTATTTTTGCAGAATAATTTACAACAAGTGTTGTTGTAAATCTTGAAGATTTCCATGAAATAATGTAATCTCATGAGATTACATGAGATTGCCACCGTCTCCCCTCTTGATGGAAGGAGGCAATCTTGCTTCCATTATCTGAATGTATGATTGATTTAATTTCAGATTAATTTATATTGATTTATCAATATATATTTAATCTAAATTAAATTAACTGTTGTTATGTTTTCACAACAACAATCTTGGCCACTGAAAGAAACACAAATCAATCTCATCCATTGATTTTGTGTAGTACATGGATTGTGATCCATGGACTCCCAAATATTATAAATAGAAGGATAGCCCTAACCCCTTTATTCTTACACAAGTTGGAGACAACAACATATGCTCTCTCTCTCTCTCTCTTTCTCTACACTCCATCTCTCCCTCTCTCTTGTGGTCGTCCACCACGATGCTATAGAGAGAGTCGCCATCGCCGCAGCGTCACCGTTATGCTGCTAGATTACTTGCTTGTGAATCTTCGTCTCATTTGGTGCGCCTCGCACATGAAGAAGACATCGGATCTCGTGTGACGAGATTAGGATATTCACCACTTAGATCATCAACAAGGATTCTGAGGAGCACAAGTTTCATCAACGCGCTCGCAAGCGTCTCTTCCGTCGGATCGAACTTGAGATAGGAGGTCTCTTCGTTTAAAGACTCGATCACAACCACGCTTCAAGAGGTAACTCTAATACTTGTTTGTGGATTAGATGAAACGATCCGAGAAGCGTTCTTGGATCATGTGGTTTCATCGCATGAATTCTTTTTAATTCCACTGCCTCGAGCAACTAGTTCGACTAGTCACTTCCGATCGCATACGATGAGATCCTCACGCTTCCGTGATGCGCTTAAGGATCTCTCCATATCCTTCAGGGAGTACTAAGATGATGTGGGTCAGATCCATTTTGTCTGACCTAGCTATTGAAATGCCTCTTCTCATGCATTTCCAATGCAACAACCAAGCTACTCTTTTCATTGCCAGCAATCATGCCATGGAAGGCCGTATCGCGATATATCGGCGATATATCGCCGATATATCGGTATCAACGAGAGAGGGATATCGATATGAGGTTGTATGTCGAAATAGCAGATGTCGACGATATATCGCCGATATATCGAGTGTCGGCGATATATCGGCCGACAGATGGCATCTTGCTGAATTGGCATGGACGAAATGGCATCTTTGTGTCGGTGGCATTAGGCTATTTAATGGGCATATCGCCCATATCGACCCACACACAATTTGAGCTGCAAAGCCTCCAATTCTTCTTCCTCCAAGGCCGTTTCCTTCTTCCTCCAAGCATTTGAGGTATGATTTTTATTAGCTTCTCTTAAATTCTTAATTAGTGAGTTAATTTTCAAATTTTGGTAGGGATTTTGTTCTCTTAATTAGTGATCACAGTTTGAATCTGATATTTGTATGTGAAAAGACTGGGGTTTTGTAGAGGTTGCTAGAACTTAAAACATGGATTTAAGAGGTAATTATCATTTATCACTCATGAAGTCATGAGCATTCACCACTTTGCCTAATCGAAGCCGAAGGAGTCTTCCTAATGCTGCCGTGTACACCATGCATCAATATAGAACATATGCAAGTGAGCCAAATTGATGTCACACTGAGCCAAATTGATCTCAACTCAAAATTCATCTCACTCGAAATTCAGTTATTTCCAGCAAACAGAGCACAATCTGTGCAGGAAATCAGATCTGAAATTGAGGTTCAATTAACATCAAAACCCCTTACTTTTGATTTGTTAAACCATGGATTTAGGAGCTACTGATCAGATCTGAAAATGAGGTTTAATTGACACCAAAAGCCCTAAATTTCGAGTAGAGAAAACATGGATTTAAGAGGTAATTATCAGATCTGAAATTGAGGTTCAATTCACACCAAAACCCCTAACGTTTGATTAGTTAAACCATGGATTTAGGAGCTACTGATAAGATCTGAAAATGAGGTTTAATTGACACCAAAAGCCCTAATTTTCGAGTTGAGAAAACATGGTTTTAAGAGGTAATTATCAGATAGATCTGAAATTGAGGTTAAATTCACACCACAACCCCTTACTTTTGATTTGTTAAACCATGGATTTAGGAGCTACTGATCAGATCTGAAAATGAGGTTTAATTGACACCAAAAGCCCTAAATTTCGAGTTGAGAAAACATGGACTTAGGAGGTAATTATCAGATCTGAAATCGAGGTTCAATTCACACCAAAACCCCTTACTCTTGATTTGTTAAACCATGGATTTAGGAGCTACTAATCACATCTGAAAATGAGGTTTAATTGACACCAAAAGCCCTAAGTTTCGAGTTGAGAAAACATGGATTTATGAGGTAATTATCAGATATGAAATCGAGGTTCAATTCACACCAAAACCCCTTACTTTTGATTTGTTAAACCATGGATTTAGGAGCTACTGACGAGATCTGAAAATGAGATTTAATTGACACCCAAAGCCCTAAATTTCGAGTTGAGAAAACATGGATTTAGGAGGTAATTATCAGATCTGAAATCGAGGTTCAATTCACACCAAAACCCCTTACTTTTGATTTGTTAAACCATGGATTTAGGAGCTACTGATCAGATCTGAAAATGAGGTTTAATTGACAACAAAAGCCCTAAATTTCGAGTTGAGAAAACATGGTTTAATTCTTGAAATTATTGACAAATTTGGTGTTGAAATTAGGGGCTTTTGAATTTTTTCCTGTGTTTTTCAGCTCAAGGATTCAAGATCATGGCACACTCCGGTTCAGACTCTGATGGTTCTCGTAGACAGATGGATTTGGAGAGTGGAGAGATTGGTTGAAAGTATGCCACCGGTCCAGATGGCAACGAATCGAAACCACAATGCAATTTCTGTGGTAAGCAACTCAGAGGAGGGGGTATTACTAGACTGAAACATCACCTTGTTGGCAGCAATAAAAATGTTGCCAAGTGCACTCGATGTCCAAAAGACGTGAGGGACTTGGTGAAGGCCAGCATGGAGGGGAAAAAGGAGAAGGGTGTGGAGAGGTCGAGACGGGATGAACAGTTCAAGGAGTTCATGTTCGAGAAGGAGTTCAATGTCCTCTCTGATTTAGACGATGAGGACTTCGTCTGCCCCGATGACGTTCAGACCGAAGCGGAAAGGAGGGCGTACAGGCGGGCGATAAAAGAGTCCATGAGGAGTGAGTTTGAGAGGAAAGAACTCGCTGGTGCACGCGGCGGCTTCCCCGGTGCTGGTGGCAGTGGGAGTGGCAGTAGAGGTGCACCAGTACCACCACCCACTAAGAAGCATAAGGGGAAGGGATTAGAACCATTCTTGACGAGGAGTGGGTCCATGCAGTACAAGCCAAGCAAGGATCCAAAGCAGAAGACGGTGAAGGAGATGTTCACCAACGCCCGCGAGAGAGTGGGGTAGGGCCATCGGCAAGCTCTTCTTTGGGGAGAGCATCCCAACCCATGTCGCTAGTGGACCTTTCTTACAGCATGCCATTAATGAGATTGCCGCAGCTGGAACGAGAGTGAAGGCACCAAGTGCTAAAGAGTTGATGAACAAGTATCTTGCGCAAGAGAAGGAGGAGATGAACGAGTACACCTCGGACCTGAGGAAGAGATGGCCAGAATACGGTGTGACACTGATGTGTGATGGCTGGACAAGTTACACGAGGAAGCAGGTCATCAACTTCCTCGTTTACTGCGACGGTAAGACGATTTTCCTTAAATTCGTCGATGCTTCTGAACAGGTCAAGGACTACAAGTACCTGCTGACGTTGCTAAAGGACGTCATTAAGGATGTTGGGAAAAAGAACATCGTACAGATTGTCACGGACCACGGCAGCAACTTTAAGAAAGCAGGAGAAACAATAATGAAGTCCAGCAGCTACGACATTTTTTGGACACCGTGTGCTGCGCATTGCATAGACCTGATTCTGAAGGACTTCAGCAAGAGGAAGCTCGTCGTGAAGGTGATGGAACAAGCATGAGCGATCACAACGTTCATTTACAACCATTCCAAAGTGTTGGCGTTGATGCGGCGGACATGCAATGGCGAGTTGGTGAGGCCTGAGATCACACGCTTTGCAACCAATTTTATAGCATTGCAAAGCCTCAAACAACACAAGGCATGGTTGAAGACCATGTGCTGCCAAGGTGAGTGGTTCGAGAACCCAGAAGCTCGAACTGAAGTAGGAAGGAGAGTGGAGACAATCATCAATGATCACCATTTCTGGGATGACGTGACAAGGGCCACGAAAATAATGGAACCTGTTGTTTCTGCATTGCGTATCGTAGATGGGGATAAGAAGCCAACTATGGGAGTCATCTACGAGGCAATGCGATGCATGAGGGAGAAAGTTAGAGAAGCAGTTGGGAGTGGATTTAAAGCATGGTTGGACATCATAGACGAACGATGGTCCACGATGCTCTCACATCCTCTTCACAAGGCTGGTATGTTTTATTATCCATTTAGATTTTCTAATCCATTTCCCTAAGCATGTACTTTTGTTTTAGATTATTAAAATTTGTTCGTCAACAGCATACTACTTGAATCCAAAGTACCAATACAAGAACAATCTTGGTACAAATGTTTACCTTCTAGCAACCGTACAAGTTGTTGTTGAGAAGCTCGTCAAGGACGAGAGGGTACAAACCTCGTGCATGAATGAGGTAAGAGTCCCGTAAGAATGCTTTGTATAATGTACAATCTATTTTGAAGCACAAACCATACTATCACAGTATGAATTAACGTTTCGATAAATGTGCAGATTAAATACTTTAGGGATGCCTTGGGTTCTTTCGGTAGGGTGACCGCGGTGAATGGACGCGTCAGTACTCTTCCTGGTAAATACTAAGTCTACTGATTGACATTTGACATGTCTAACAAACAATTTGACTATTATTGAATTATGATTTATCTCTTTTGATTTTCCCGCAGCAGAATGGTGGTTACTGTATGGGATGGAAGCTCCCAACCTCCGCAAAGTGTCAGTGAAAGTATTGTCCAAAACAGCATCTACCAGTGGTTGTGAAAGAAATTGGAGCACATTCAACTTGATCCTTTCGAGGAGACGGAACAAGTTGGGAGAACAACGACTCCACGATCTTGTTTTCGTGCATTACAACTTGAGGTTGAAAATGAAACATGCAAGAGAGGGGCATGACAGAGAGGACTACACAGACCCCATCGATCTTGCATATATTTTCAAGATGCACGACGACGATGCAGATGAAGATGTTCTGCAGAGGTGGTTGGATTCCATCGGTGCTCCATTGTTCAATCAACCAGGAGGAAGGCCAAATGAGAATATAAGCCAACAAATGGGAGCAGATGTTGGCGACTACATGGCCAGATCTGGGTGAATCACGGACCCTCTTGGAGGGGTGGAACTTGATACGATTGTGGACGACATCCTCTCTACTGGATCGAAATCCAAATCCAAATCAAAAGATGACAGTAGGAGTGATGATGATGATGCTGTTGCTGGCCGTGGTGGATCAGGTGACAGGAAGACATATTCAGGGGGGTCAGGTGGTCGTGGACCACGTGATGATAGAAGATTCGAGTCAGAACAGGAATACATGGAACGACATGGAAACATACATGGGCAGTTTGTCCCAAGTCCGAGTCCAGGACCTATGGATTATGATGCATATGGACGACGTGGCCATCATCCTACAGATAGCTACATGTCGAATTTGATATCATCTGTAGGTTCTTGAGTTGCATGGACATTGACAGCCCATACCGTGGATATGGATCCTCCCATTTCCAAGATGAGAGATCATTTGCGGTCTTCCTTGAATATTTTCCTGCTCCTCCGCCTGGACCTCCTCCTCCTCCTCAGGCTTATACTCCTCCATCTTATGAATATGGCGGCTACAACAGTGGGTATGGAGGATATAGCAGCTACAACGGTGAGGAGAACTACCAAGGTAGCCAACCCGAGCAGACCCAGCTCAGCCAGGGCAGCTTCTTTGGTGATGACAGTTTTGGTTTCTTCCCAGAGTATTTCGCTCCTCCTCTAGGTCCTCCTCCTCCGCAAACATCTTCTCTTACTCCGTCGTCGTCGTCCCGAGGATCTCAAGCTAGTAGTTCGCGGCCTCCTCGTGCCACTCGTGATACTGGATCTAGTGCTGCTTATTCTCGTCTCGGAATACTCATAGGCATCAATGACCATCAATACATGCAGTATGTGATGGATTACAAGGCCATGTACTCGTACATGACATGGGAGAACTACTGCGAGTTCATTGAATCTGCGATGCGTTATGAGAGACAACAAGGAAGGGGGGGCAATTCAGATCCACCGCGAAACTCTTGGTTTTAGCCAAGGTCATCTCATTTTACATTGTCAACTTGATTTGGATATTTGTCATTTGTTGTTGTACTTGTAGCTTTTATATAGATAAATCATAAATCTTTATGCCAATTGCCAAACAATGATTGTCTCGTTATATATTCCCATCGATATGACCGATACGTGGAGTTTAAGGACCATAGTCCTCATAAATTATCTATGTGTGTTATGACTTATGAGGTGTATATTTCTAGTATTTCATGTTATAAATTTATAATAACTTGAATGGAATCCATTGCCAATATTCATAAGTCAAGAATCAACATTAAGTGATTAACATCGACACGACCGATATGTGCGATACCTGCGATACTGATATGTGCGATATATGGTCTATCAATGATCGATATGTGTGATATAAGTGTGTATTTGTAGATTATTTGTTGTTCTAATATCTTGGATGATCTTAATTTCTGAAAAAATGGCAAAAACTTGGCTTTTTTGAGCTATTTTCGACATTTCCGCCGATATCGTCGATATATCGTCGATATATCCCGACATATCCATTTTCGGGCGGACCGATACGATATCGATATCGATATCGATACGGCCTTCCATGAATCATGCCTTTCATGAGATGACCAAGCATATCAAGGATGATTGTTACTACACGTGCGACATGATTCAGAAGGGTAACAAGGGCTTTATCTCCACATCCCACATCAGCTCAGGGGAACAAACAACAGATGTGTTCACCAAGGCCCGAGCCAGATGGCCATTCCAGAAGTGTTGTTCCAAGCCGAGCATGACATATATCTATGCTCCATCCTGAGGGGGAGTGTTGAGATATCATTTATCTCTTCTCCTTTTCATGTATTTTATTTCTTTTCGTATCTATTATGTAATTGGCCAACATGAGTTCTTTCCATATAAGAGAACTACGGGGCTCTCTCATAAAGTAATTCATTTTTTCTCGCCACAACCCTCAATGCAGACTATATTGGGTGTCTTGAGGATAAATAATCTACAACATGATCTTACAGTTAGAGAAGAGCAAACAAACGGTGATTGGCACCAACTAAATTTGTGCTTAGTTTGGTCCTTGAGGATCTAATGGATGTGTTTATTTCCTACCGAGATGAAGTTGGAATAACAAGACTATCTTATTTGAAACCAATAACCTTACTTTTCATTAAAAGACAAAAAATGTTAAAAATGATGTCATAATAGTAAGAATGTGATCCATCATGCATATAATCGTAGCCTCGTATCACATTCAAGACATAATAACCACTGCTCCCAAAGACCACCGTCTGACCGATCTCCAATCAAGCTGAGCATGGATAACATATATACTCCACAACTTGAGGGGGAGCATTGCCTTGGGTTATATTTCTAATTTTATATAGTATTTAACATTTCATGGTGCTTTCCATTTGCTTCGTGTGAAAATAGGCATATGGTTCCATAATAAGTTATGTTTACTATCGAAGAAAGGCCTAGGTGGGGTAATCGATCCTCTTTAGGATCTAATTACCATACCATCAAAATTAGCCCCGCAACATGTATTGATGGGACTCTAGTGTGTTAGTGGGGCTATATAGAGTCCCATACCTCTGTACTCATTGAGAAACATAATAGAAGAATCTGCCTTTTGAGGCATTCCCCCACAGTTTCAATCTGCACCTTAGGTAGTAGCGCTCCACGTAAAACCCCTATGTGTTCCACGTAAAATCATATTACGCTTCTGCATTATGTTTTTCCACATGGTATTTGAGAAAGTTGGTTATGAATTCGTTCATCTTAAGATTCGATCTTTAATATGATTTTAGTTGTTTCATTTTTCTTGAAGATTAGAAGTTGCTATTTGTTCTTGGAAGATCATGCGATATCAGAGCTATTTGATTTTTGAGATTCATCTTTGAGATCAACCTCATTTCCATTTTTCCGTAATCTCGAAGACAACTACAGGGTTTGTTCTTGTCAAAGAAACTACACATGAGATCGGAGTAGCCAACTCGACTAAGCCTAGTCGGCCTTTAGTCAGTCAACCCGACTAGTCGGGTCGATTAATCGGATGACTTTTACATCAAGCTTTTATATTTTTTTATGTTCTGCTTTTTTTTAAATAAAATTATTCTAATATGCTTAATGTTATATCTAAAGCCAATTACTTCTTTTGTTTCATTATGTAAGTATAGGAAATATACAAATGTATGTTAATACATAAGCAAACTTATTCTAATATTCAATAATGTTATATTTAAAGCCAATTACTTCTTTTATTTCATTATGAAAATATAAAAAATGTACAAATCTATGTATAAAAATGATTTATATATTTCAAATAATTAAAAAATTCAAAACCCACTAATGGCCGACTAAATCCAATTAGTCGTCCGACTACCGATTAATGCTTAGTCAGTGACCCCACCGACCGAGTACCGAATACCGCTTTCTGCAACCTTAGATCTCCCTATGACGCCCTAGCAATGTTGCTACAACACATTTCCCTTTTGGTACGAGATCTCTAAGGTAGAGGTGTTGCCCCTATTGTGTCGTCATCTCCAATCTCCAGGTTGCGTCGCCCAGATAGTGCCCACACCTTCTCCAGGAAAGTCGCTATCACCCTCCATGCCCCCTCCTACCACGCCCAACACGCTCCAACAGAAAACAACAAATGGGAATCATCCTCCTCCCTACATGCAAGCCCCTTCTCACACACGGATCGTCGTATAAGGTGAAGGATCTCAAATTCAACTTTATTTCTATTAATTAGCCCTCTATCTTAGACTAATGAACTAACTTAACAATTAATTAATTAGAATTAACTTTTAATACATTGCAATTAATTAGGGTTAATTACTATGAATAAATAAAATATTTAAATAATTAAATATATGTATATATAGTTCCTTTTATTTTCTGTGTTTCTTATTATTCAAAACCTAATAAAAATAAATGTAATATTGTACATAATATTAATTATTTAAAAATACTAAAAAATAACAAAACAGTCAAAAGAAACATTTTTATACATATAAAAATGCTTGCAAAAATATTACTATGCATATATGATGTATTGGGTTCTACATGAAAGTTGTAGAACTTAAGAAAAATACACAACTTTCATGCTGAATACTTTCTCATTTAATTTCGTTTAATAATTTATTTTGACTTTACATTCATTTTTTATTTATTCTTTTTCTGATTGGGCCACATGGCTCATTCTGGTGAAGCCATGTAGCTGACTTTTAATAGCCACCGCCCCCTTTCTGGGATGTCTGATCTGTTGATCAGACGGTCAATGATCCACCATCTCCACCCTTTTCTAGATCAAGCAGATACTATGCGTCCAACCGTGCTCATCTCTGGACCGTTGGATAGTATGATCCAATGGTTTTCCTCCATCTTCAACCTCCAGAAATTGAGCCCATGCATCGCACCCTTTCGACAGCGGCATTTTCTCCCATTTGCTCCAGCTTCTCCAAGTGTCCTCGTGACAAGAGTTCATTGCCAATCAACAACCTTCTCGCCCCTCTTCCACACATGCTCTACAACTCTGACGTCCTTATCATGGGTGACAACTTCCGGATGGTTGAAATCACCTCCTCCAACTTCTCTATCAGCGAACAAAATCTCCGTCTCCGCCTCCGTTCAGTCTTATCTGCCTTCATATGAGTGAATCTCTAAATCTTATCCTCCCTCAGGTGACAACTAGAGCGAAAGAGAAAGCGTGATAACAGAGGTTATACCCTCGATGTGATCCATGGTCATCCACACTGATGTCATCAAGCACACACACGTTCACACCTAATTGATCCACTCCTCACTATCGTCATCAACACCGATCTTCGCCAGCCTTTCAGAGTTCCATCGTCCCTTCTCCATACCTCGCTCTGCCTCTTCCTTGCAGATGAGGAGTATCCATTGGGTCTCCATTCCGATCACAGTCATGTATCCTCCATTTCACTCCCCCTCTTGTCCCCGTGCTTCGGCTAGTGCTTCAAAAAGTGCAGGTACTCATTGATCAGGGTTTTGAGGTCTTCTCTACTATTGGATTTTCGCTCTGGCAAAGCTCCATCGACCACCATCTCAAGCCACCTATGCATCTCCTCTGACCTTCCATTATCTTCACCAGGCCAAGTCTAAGCTTCCATGACCTTCATCTACCTCACATGCGAACAGAGGAGGAACCTCCGAGTTGTCGAAGCACTACACCTACGACGTCGTACGTAGAGAAGACATGTAGTCGAGCTACAAGTACCATTGGATCCGATCAGCCGGATCTGGTCCTACGACCCATAGCAAGGCCTAACCACCTCTTTGAGCATGTAGCATCAGGTGGGACCGAACCAACCCCGAGGCGCCTTCTGCCACACACGTGGCTTGAGTCTCCATTGCCACCGAGCCTCGCACTGAGCCTAGATCATATATGTTTCCTCAATACGTGTATGGGTTAATTGCCAGAAGCACCCGTCAACTTGTAATTGCATATAAGCCCTCGCACGCAGGAATTTACTTATAAACCCCTCCAAATCTCATTATTTGTATTCCAGACCTTTTTGGACTTATTTGTGAGGATTTATGTAATTCTAATTTAGGTTTTATTTGTATATTAGCCTGTAGATTATTTATTGAATAACTTGAACATTTGCTATCCAATTTAAATGAAACACGTCTCGTTTAAAAGCTCTTTGCATGCTCTTTAATTTAGCATACTTTATTCTATGATATTATCAGTGAATTTAAAACTATTAATTAGAGAAGTGTGTTGATTGATATAACTTAATTTGTAAGACCAATAATGTATCTAAGTGCCATTTAATGTATTAATTGTACCATGAATTGCTCACCACATTTAGAATTTAATTAGGTGAATCGTAATCATCTAGGACTAATTTCATTGTTGAAACAAGCATTAAGTTTAGATCATTAAATAAGGAGCACCTCTTTTTACTTGTTTGTATTTGCTTATAAACTGTTCGCATTCCATTATATTTTATGGCATCTTATTTATTTGCATTATAAAATGGTAAAAACCTAGTTACTTGAGGGTCTATGTGGAGATTGATCTGTTGAAGCCTCAAATTCCCTTCATTCTGATCAAAAATGGGGCTCAAGTCTTCAAGCAAAGAATAGTGTATGAAAGAGTTCCCAAGTTCTGCCAGCATTGTTGTGCGATTGGGCACACTGAAGATGATTGTAAGGCGAGGAAAAAGGATAAAGACGACGGTGAAAAGCTGAAGGAAAAAAGGAAGAGGAGAAAGTTTGGAGACCTAAGGAGATTCAGAATGTATATCTGCAGCATCAGGTTAAGGTGCCACCTGTTTTGCCAGAGATCCAACAGAAAGAGCATCAACATGAGAAAATTCTGGATGATGATCCAAAAACTTTATGATATTGGATAAAGTCATTGAAGGGCACTGCAGTTTGGAGGAGTTGAGATGGAAATTCTATAAAGCTGGAAAAACCAATTCTGGAATATCAAATGCTAAGATGAAGCCACAGCTTGCAGATCAGATCTCACATAGAAAGCATGTTCTTGAGCAACAAGATCAACAGGTCCAGAAGCAAATTCTTGTTTCTGATTCTGGAGTTATAACTGATGAAATAATACTTGAAGAAGCCAAGAAAGATCAACTGCAGCTGAAGGAAGTTGTTACTATGTCAATTCCATTAGAGCTCCCGAAGAGTGTTGAAACTGATGAAAGGTTAGCATCCCCTCTCTCCCCAAAATCTGCTTTATTAGCTGGACTTCAACAAGATGCTCTTTCAATTCAAGCGAGAATGGAGAAGAAAATGAAGGGAAAGGAATCACGGTCTGTGATAAAAAGAAAGAGTACGAAGACACCAATTTCTACCCAATATCAAGAGAAGCAAACTCCACATCTTTGTATGCCAAATTCAGAGGTTGACATCCCTTTGAATGACAGATCTGATGATGACGAAGAAGCACCTAACTCAAGTGATGAGAGCTATGTTAACTCTGATATCAGGTATCATAAGATTCATGATCAAATCAAGTTACGCACTCCAAAATTCAGGAAAGCAAAAAGAAAGGAAGGAAAAAGCAGTTGCTTCATGAAATCTAGTGGACCTGTTATGTCATGTAAGAGGCTATAGTTTCATTTGTAGGAGGCTATATGCCTCATTGTGTCATGCGTGTCTGTGTCCTGTAAGAGACAATGTCTCATAAGAGCATCACTGTAAAATCTTTCTTTGATCAATGAGAGGGAATACCCGGACCGCCAAAATTACCGGGCTTAAAAAATACATGCTTCCATTAGTTTTGTCAACCTGACCTAGATACAAAATGTTATAGGTATGTGAACCTGCGGGAAGAAAACTATTGATATGTATTCTCAAGGGAACCCTAGGGCTCTCTTATATATCGGAGAGACCATAAGGGTAAATTACATAACATAGATGAAAGAGAAAGAAAATACAGAAAGGTATGGTAACATAAAATATCAGGTGGGACCGAACCAACCCCGAGGCACCCTTCTGCCACACACGTGGCTTGAGTCTCCATTGCCACCGAGCCTCGCACTGAGCCTAGATCACATATGTTTCCTCAAGTACGTGTCGGGTTAATTGCAGAAGCACCCGTCAACTTGTAATTGCATATAAGCCTTCACAAGCCGGGAATTTACTTATAAACCCCTCCAAATCTCATTATTTGTATTCCAGACCTTTTTGGACTTATTTGTGAGGATTTATGTAATTCTAATTTAGGTTTTATTTGTATATTAGTCTGTAGATTATTTATTGAATAACTTGAACATTTGCTATCCAATTTAAATGAAACAAGTCTCGTTTAAAAGCTCTTTGCATGCTCTTAAATTTAGCATACTTTTATTCTATGATATTATCAGTGAATTTAAAACTATTAATTAGAGAAGTGTGTTGATTGATATAACTTAATTAAGACCAATAATGTATCTTAGTGCCATTTAATGTATTAATTGTACCATTGGAATTGTTCACCACATTTAGAATTTAATTAGGTGAATCGTAATCAATCTAGGACTAATTTCATTGTTGAAACAAGCATTAAGTTTAGATCATTAAATAAGGAGCACCTCTTTTTACTTGTTTGTATTTGCTTATAAACTGTTCGCATTCCATTATATTTTATGGCATCTTATTTATTTGCATTATAAAATGGTAAAAATACATGCTTCCATTAGTTTTGTCAACCTGACCTAAATACAAAAATGTTATAGGTATGTGAACCTGCGGGAAGAAAACTATTGATATGTATTCTCAAGGGAACCCTAGGGCTCTCTTATATATCGAAGAGACCATAAGGGTAAATTACATAACGTAGATGAAAGAGAAAGAAAATACAGAAAGGTATGGTAACATAATAACATAAAAATATCTCTACACTCCCCTCAAGATGGAGCATATATATCGACCATGTTCAGCTTGGACAAACACGTCTGAAAGGGCACTATGGTTAAAGCTTTAGTTAGGATGCCTGCAATCTGCTCTTCTGAACATACATGGATGTGGAAATGAAGACTTTCGGAATCATATCATGCGTATAGTGACAATCCACTTCAATGTGCTTCATTCTTTCATGAAACACATGATTATTAGCAATGAATAAAGCCACATGGTCGTCACATTGTAAATGCATAGGAAGTGGTACATCAATGCCTAGGTCGATTAGAACAAATCTAACCCACATCATCTCTGTACTCCCATGTGCCATAGCTTTGTATTCTAATTTAGCACTAAATCTAGCGACAATTGTCTGCTTCTTAGTCTTCCAGGACACTAAAGAGCCACTGACAAATAAAACCAAGCCCGAAGTAGACTTGCTCCTTAGGACATCCTGCATAGTCTGCATCTGCATAAGCTATGACAGTCAGGGATGTTCCTTCTTTGAAAAATAATCATACACTTGAAGATGACTTCAAGTACCTAAGATTCATATGCAAGGCCTTAAATGTCAGATTTCGGTTTCATTTCGGTGATTAACTGAAACGAAATTTCGACCGAAATTCGACCGAAATTTCAATCATTTCGATCGTTTTTTGAACTAAGGCCCCAAATTCGACCGATATAAGGCATTTTGGTCGAATTTCGGCTACCCATCGATATCGAAATTCGTTCGAATTTCGGTGAAATTTGAGGCCATGATCATATGGACTGCATCCATATGCACCTGTCTAGTTTGCTCCATGAACTGACTAACTTTATTAACATCGAAGTATCATGTATCGAGGTGATGTTATCTGCAGTATCATGTATTCATAATGTGAGTGTCTTCTTTTTGTTTGTCCAAGATGAGCATTGCATCCTTTAGCTTGAGGGGGAGTGTTGAAGAATGACATAGGTGGTCATTGGACCTCTCCAGGATCCAATTACCACACCAATATGATTAGTCCCATATCTTTTGGTGGGGCTCTGATGTGTCAATAGGGCTATATAAAGAGTCTCGCACCTCTGTACTTATGGAGAAAACATAGTAGAAGAATCTGTCCTTTGAGGTATTCTCTGATGGTTTCATTTCGTTCCTTATAGAGTAGGGTTCCACGTAAAACCATATGTGTTAACCTTTCTTACAAAATAAATCTCAAAACCAAGCCACATTATTTGATGCTCAGGCATCAACTAGGTTGCATGGGGTAAACAATTGATAGCAACCCCTCAACCTACACAAAGAATCCCTGATATTAGTCTCCATTTTTCAATAGGAAAATATTGCTTCCTCCTACATTTCATAATGTCTCCGAAATTGGTGACGACCCTCGCCTTTCAAAAGTGAATCAAAACCTCATTAGAGATGATAATTCTAACCCCCATCCACCTTCCGGACATCAATAGAATATAAACAACAAACATTTTAGTAAAGAAATTTCAATTAAATAACAATCGAATCAAAATATACAACCTTGACAGGCACTGACTGCAAACAAGTCCAAAGTCAACCACAGAAAACCAACAAAAGCTTAAATAATTTCAAGATATATAAAAGGTATTCAATCAAGCTCAAGGCCCAGTAATAGACAGTGGTGTTGAGTACGAATGAGATAGAATGGTTTCAACTCAGTCCAACAGGGTTTGAGTGCTTTATATGGCTTGGATAGTTAAAATAACAATTCTGGATCTCTCCTGTTGGATCGATCTCACTCAATAATCAGATTTGAATGATTTTTAAAGTGTGCTATCAGTCTCCTCTAAAGATAGGTATATTCAGACCATCTTTTTAAAGTCCATGAAGACTTGGATCGAGAGTCGATATGTATAAAATATGTCATAGATTTTAGCATATTTGATATGATTTCCGTAGAGAAGAGCATAAACATCACTCATGGAAATTAACTTACAACCATGATAAGCCAAGAGGATAGCAGGGCCGATCATAAATGAGATCTCCTTCCTGTAAGATCGTGGCCTTAAAGTCATAGAATAGGAATTTGAAATCAGACCAAGGGAAGAAAACTGGATCAAGAGATCCATGGTTGAAAGGCAAAAGTAGGTCGAAATCCAAGTAATAGGGTTTATGGGATTTCAAGCACGGAAGAATGAGGACCATCTCGAGATCTACTCTTGCATTGGCATTCCCTTTCTAGTATTACTTCCACCCTGATTGTTCACCCTGATTGTTGATTGCTTATGATATTGACAATTGACGTATCACACACATTAGATTGGAAGACTAATACATCCCACCAAGACTCACTTCTCATTGTTTCCTGACATGGAAGTCCTTTTCAATAAAAAAAAATATAGCTAATCCGAGGAGTTCAACAGAGCAATCTCCACAAGATTAAACGATGAATTCAACACACTTAGAACATACAAGATTTGCGATATAGCTAAATATTGCCGAGATATCGATGATATATCAGTATCGACCGATTCAAGATAAACTCAAATTTCAACCGATTATTTTTAATTTTGTTAGAAAGTTCAGTTTCTAATCTATTTTAAGTCTTCTTCTTTCAAATTTATTGTTGTTATTGCAGAGAGTATTATTATTATATTTTATGTACCTTTTCATAATTTCTTATTGTTCTCTGGAATAATTTCCATATAAGAGAGGCTAGAGTTCCCTTGAATAATAAGTCGTTCATTTCTTCAAACATGGTATCAGACAAGGCCTTAAAAGTCGGATTTCGGTTTCGTTTCGGTGAGGGACCGAAACGAAATTTCGGTCGAAATTCGACCGAAATTTCGGTCATTTCGGTGGTTTTTTGAACTAGACCCCCCCTAAATTTCGACCGATATAGCCATTTCGGCCGAATTTCGGTCACCTACCGAAACCGAAATTCGACCGAATGGCCGAATTTCGGCGAAATTTAAGGCCATGGTATCAGAGCCTCAACCCTAAGGCTCTCTACCCGCCGCTACCCCCCCACCCCCCCTCTCCTCTCGGCCCTCTCCTCGGGCGCCTCCACGCCGCCCACAACCCCTCTCGCCGCTCCCCAGTCCGAGCGGCCCCAGCCGCTGGCCACCAGTCGCCGGCCCCCAGCCCTAGCGGCACCTCAGTTGTCGCCGCCCTCACCTCCAAACCGTGCCCTAACCGTCCACGCCTAGGACTCTTTCTCCGGATCTATGGATTTAAGTGTGTAACGTCTACATACGCACTCGAATCCTATGCTTTGTGTAGACATCTGTCATTTTGTCTACCAACCCTAGTTCTTCTCAAGCGGCGATATTTCAGAATCCAAGGTTGATATGCTCTCCATAGGCGCGTTTAAAGGTCCCGCGCCAATAGTCAAAATGGACGGGTCGAACTATGAGCTCTGGGCGATGCAGTTCATGAGTCTCATGAAATCGAACGGTAAGAAGCACATTCTTACTGAGGATGAGCCCGCAGAGAAGACATGGATATATGCCTCATGGGAGGCTGATGATTCGTATGCCAAGGTTTGGCTGTCAAGCACACTGTCGATGGTGATTACCAATGATGTCATCCATCAGCCCACTGCTAAGGCAATGTGGGATATTCTGTCTGCAACGTATTCACAAGTGCGGAATGAGACCAAGATGTTACAGCTTCAGCATGATATATTCACGATGAAGCAGAACGACAGACCACTTCACTCCTTGTACACGTCCCTGAGAGGGATGTTTGAGAAGCTATATAGTACCATTCCACTTACAGGCTACAACAACCCCTGAGCAGCAGAAGACGTTTCGGAATGCCACCATGGTGGGCGTTCTACTTGCAGCCCTAGACCCTGAGTACGAGGCTACTCGCTCTCATATTTTGGCCGATGCAGTTATTCCTCCAATGGTCGCATATCAGTGTCTTCCAGCTCATCTACTCCACCCCCATCGGCGATGGCAGTATCGCGCGGGAGAGGTGGTCAGTCTTCTGGTCGTGGATGTGGACGTGGAGGTGGTAGGGGTGGTCGCTTTCGTCACCCTTGTTCGTACTGTCACCGCACAGGCCACTCGGAGGATACATGCTACTCTAAGCATGGGTTCCCAACATCGGCGCGTGTAGCTGAGCATGTTCTGCCCCAGTCAGCATCCAATGCAGACAACCGTTTTGAGGAGCTTGTGGCACGTCTACGTGATATTATGCCACCATCCTCTGCAGATTCTTCTGATGGACCTTCTGATGTTGCTGCCTCTGCCTCTGCCAGTTCCTCTGCTATCGCTAGTACCTCAGGTAGTGCTACTGCATTTACATCCTGTCATGATATATCTGATTGGATTATAGATTCTGGTTCCACACATCACATCTACCGAGATCGAGAGAGACTTGAGTCCTACAGGGACATTCCCCATGGCCGTTCAGTACAGATCACAGATGGTACCCATTTCCCCCTTATTGGACAAGGGGAGGTCGTTCTATCTTCTTCCATGCATCTACAGAATGTTATGCATGCTCCCGAGTTCTCCATGATTCTGTTGTCTATTAGTCAGATTACAAAGGATTTGCACTGCCGTGCCATATTTGACCCCTCTTCTCTTATTTTTCAAGACATACTAACGGGCAGGGTGATTGGCTACGGCTCTGAGCAAAAAGGTCTGTATCGGCTGGTCCGGAATTCTTATGCTGCCGCCTCTTCTTATTCCGCAGGACTAGTATCTCCGTACATCTGGCATCTTCACTTTAGTCATCTCCCGCTCCAGAAAATGCGACACCTTCTGCCTCAGATCTCTCCCAGTTCTTCCTTTCGCTGTCAGTTGGGAAAGCATCATAGGTCCAGCTTTCCTGGTCGTCAGAGTCGGAGAAGTTGCTCCCCGTTCGAATTGTTTCATATTGATATTTGGGGTCCTAGTCATGTTCCCGATCACCAAGGACACATGTTTTATCTGGTTGTCGTGGATGATTTCTCTCGTGTATCTTGGGTCTTTCTTTTAAAGAATAAATCTGAAGCAAGAGATGTGATTAAAAATTTGATTAATGAAGTGCAGAATATTTTTTCCTCTACTGTCAAATATGTTCGTACAGATAATGCTCTAGAATTCTGCACATGATCTCTCTCTCAGTTTCTCTCGTCAAAGGGCATTATTCACCAAACAACTTGTGCCTACACATCTCAGCAGAATGGAATGGCAGAAAGAAAGCATCGTCACCTTCTTGACATTACTCGAACCCTTCTTATTAAGAGTTGTGCTCCTATCTCTTTCTGGGAGGATGCTGTTCTTACAGTTTGTTACCTGGTCAATCGTATGCCGTCATCTGTCCTAGGTGAGAAAATTCCTATGTCTATCCTTTTTCCTGATAAGGAATTATTCTCACTTACTCATCGTGTCTTCAGTACTGTTGCATTTGTTCATCTTCTCACTCCAGGACTTGACAAACTCTCTCTTAGAGCGGTCAAGTGTGTCTTTGTCGGTTATTCTCGGACTCAGAAGGGCTATCGCTGTTATGACCCCATAAACAAGAAATACTTTGTCAGTGCTGACGTCACGTTCTATGAGTCTGTTATGTACTTCTCTCCTGCAGGTGACGGACTGGTACCATCCACTACCAATGATGAGGTCTATGTCCCTCCACCTCCTAGGTGGGGTTCACCTGAGTCTACTCCTGCACTGGTTACTACGCCCACTTCACCACCATCACCTTAGCCACCACCACCTCCACAACCACCTATTCCACCTTTACCAAAATTTTATACGCGTCGATCAGGTCCTGCTCAGGCTACACGTCCAACATCCATCATGCCTCAGGTATGTTCTGATGACATTACTACTGACGGGTCAGATATGGTAGATGTGCAGGATTCTTCATTGCAGGAGGAGACTACACCATCCAGTACACTGGACGACGACCTGGATATTCCTATTGCTATCCGGAAGCAAAAGAGGACGTGTGCATCTTATCCCTTTGCTTCTCAGGTATATTTTCATTGCCTCACAGGCGATTTTCAGAGATTTGCTACAGCTTTGTCGTCCGTAGAGATACCACGGACCTATCAGGATGCTATGCAGATTGATGTCTGACGAATGGCTATGGAAGAAGAGATGCGGGCATTACATTCTCGTGGCACATGGAGCTTAGTTACTCCTCTTGATGCATCTGTCATTAGCTGTAAATGGGTATTCACAGTTAAATACCATGCAGATGATAGTCTCGATCGATACAAAGCTCGGTTGGTGGCTCGAGGTTTCACACAAACCTATGGTGTGGATTATATGGATACAATTTCTCCGGTGGCTCGTCATTCTACCCTTCGGATACTCCTTTCAGTTGCAGTGGTACCGAGGCCTCAAATGTCGGATTTCGGTTTCGTTTCGGTAAGCCCAGAAAAGGAATTTCGGTGAAATTTCGGTGAAATGGCCGGAAATTGGGAAAACGACTTGAAAACTCATTTTTTCAAAATTTAAGATTTGTAATGTTGTTTAATCAATAAAAGAGGCATAAATACAAGTTTTTTTTTGCTTATAATAAGATGTTATAATGTTCAGTACCTTAAAATAATGATTTCGGTCATCATATCAATGACCGTCCAGAGTGAAATTTCATATTTCAGTACACGGTTAAATTTTGGCATTCAATTTTTCTATCAGTTCTCAAAAGAATAATAATACTTTTATTTAAAAATAAAACAAGACACACACACAAACACGAATATTTTAACATGTATGCCAAAATAAATGCATAGTAGAGCTTGTGATCGTAAAATGTATGTTATACGAGACTTGGAATTTGGAAACTTGGCTCTCCAAGACTTAAGTTAGGTTGTGAATTGTGACTTGTGAAGTTGTGAGATGGAATGAGAACATATACATTATATTTATTGGGTTTAAATAGGACCCTTAATGGCCTTATTTATTACAATGGTGGTTGGAATAGTGGCTTATATTGCAATGGTGGTTGAAATAGTGACCTATAAATTTAATTTAGTGACCAAATAGTACCTATGAATATCAATAAGTGGCCTAGGCATGACATATGGTGACCTAGAACAATTTCAGTCGAAATGGACCGAAATGGACCGAAATGAACCAAAATTCCACCGAAATCCGAGAAATCTGTGAACAATTTCCACCGAAATGGACCGAAATGACCGAAATTCGGCCGAAATCCTGGAAACAGATATTATACATGGTTTCGATGTCGGTATCGCCACGAAACCGAATTTCGACCGAATTTCGGTCGAAATTCACCGAAATTTAAGGCCATGGTACGTGACTGGACTATATCCCAGCTTGATGTCAAGAATGCATTCTTGTATGGCGATCTGCAGGAGGAAGTCTACATGCAGCAGCCACCAGGGTTTACCGCTGAGGGGGAGAAGCATATGGTCTGTAGACTTCACAAGGCAATTTATGGCCTTAAACAAAGCCCAAGGGCGTGGTTTCAGAAACTTTCTCATCTGATTGAACGACAGGGGTTCAAGAGATCGAATGCATATCACTCATTGTTTATTCAGAAGTCTTCTACGGGTACGGTTGTCATCATGGTCTATGTTGATGATATTCTTGTTACAAGAGATGATGTTCAGGGAATAGAGAGGGCAAAAGCATTCTTAGTCCATCAGTTCGTCACGAAGGATCTTGGAACCCTAAGATACTTTCTGGGGTTGGAATTTGCCAGGAATGCACAGGGTCTAGTGATGACCCAAAGGAAGTACATTACATATTTCTTAATTGAAACAGGCATGGTTGAATGCAAACCATCGAGTATTCCCATGGATCCAAGCATGAAGCTATATGATGATGACACTGTTGACGTAGACAAGAGGAGATATAGAGAAATGGTGGGTAAGCTCCTTTATATTACCATAACTCGACCTGATATTGCCTTTGCAGTAAGCCGGGTGAGTCAATTTATGAAGCAACCAAGACAAGTTCATATGATGCCATATACATAATACTGAGGTATCTAAAGTCCTCTCCAGGTTCAGGGTTGCTATTCCAAAAGGGCACAGATCTATCTATTTCAGCATGTCCAGAAGCCGATTATGCAGGATGCCCCAAGGATAGAAAGTCAACCTCAGGATATGCCGTTTTTATTGGGAGCTCTTTGGTCTCTTGGAAAAGCAAGAAGCAAATCGTTGTAGCAAGGTCCAGTGCAGAATCCGAATACAGGGCCATGGCGCAAGCAAGCACGGAGATGATGTGGGTCCGATCTGTACTAGAGGATCTACATGTAGCCGTACCCGTACCTATGCAGCTTCAGTATGACAATCAGGCATCATTGTTTATTGCTAACAATCCAGCATTCCATGAGATAACAAATCATATAGAAGTTGACTGCCACTACACTAGAGACTTGATTCAGAAAGGCTTGATATCTACATCTCATGTGAGATCAGGGGATCAGACTGCTGACATACTCACCAAGCCGTTGCTCAAAGGACCCTTCCAGAAATGTTCTTCCAAGCTGAGCATGATCGACATCTATGCTCCACCTTGAGGGGGAGTGTAGAGAGTATTATTATTATGTTTTATGTACCTTTTCATAATTTCTTATTGTTCTCTGGACTACTATGTAATTTACCCATGAGGCCTCTCTATATAAGAGAGGCTAGGGTTCCCTTGAATAATAAGTCGCTCATTTCTTCCAACAATTATGAATGATGCTTTTTGTAATGTATATTTTATTATGCACACTTAGTTGTTTGTTTGATATACGATACAACGCAACCTTCTGCTTATATATAGTATGCGATGTAATATAAATTATATAATACTTAGGTGCTGAATATTTCTCCTTTATGTTCATAAGATGTTACATACGATTTTCATTATGACCCTTCTGAGAGATAATCAACATTGACAACGATGATATGTGCATTGATGTGTTAAATACATCCCATTCTTGTATATAAATGTGTATTTGTATAGTATTCATTGTTTTAAAATTAATGTAATCTTAATTTGTGAGAATCACATTTTTAGGAGTTATTTCCAAAATTGCCACAGATATTATCGCTATATTCCAATGTATACCTTTTTCAGTCTGACTATATGATATCAATATCTCAAACCTTACGAATAATATACATAGTCATGCTATCGAAAGTATGGGAGTTTAGAAGGAAAGCATTATGCCACCTTACAAAACCCTTGCCTTCAACACCCCCCACCCCAAAACAACACACATTTTTATTCTATGGATATCTCTCTTGCAACATGGAATGAGTCAAGAGTGGCATCAAACTACAAATATCCCCATTTGGCCTCCACAAGCACGGGTTGTTACATCGCCATCACCGATAGAGCATCTTGGATTTCCATGGCAAAGATGAGAGGAAATTAGATGTATAATGTATTCTTGTACATAGGGAACATAAATCGCAAGAGCATCAAGGCCGTTCAAAGCATTGTTAAATATTCATCTCTCTAACGTTAGTGTCCACCATGTACGCCACCGATATTCAGCCTATTAGCATGCAAAACAAAGAACTTGATCACAACTATTAGGAGGAAGATATCATGGACCAGAACAATTATAGCAAATGATTTCTATTCCATTGAGTGGTTAGCAATCTCACACCACCTAAAGGCAAGGGTCCACAAAATATTAACCGCAAAAACCTTTCTTGATCTTCCACAATCCTCATCAATCTTCCCTTCATCCTCCTGGAATCATTCTCATATGTGGCTTTGGAAATACGTTCCACTTTCAAGTAGCACTATACAACAATATTGGTACCGTGCAGATATAGAGAAAGAGCTCAAGACAGGCTATTGACGGGCTATAAGGAATCATGGTGGGGGTCTGATCAGAAGTTAACTTTTTTGTGCAAATTTATGATTTCTGATCGCAAAAATTAGTGCAACAAGAATCACAAAAAAAAAACAATTCATAGGTCTCAACAATTACCTCTGTTAAGCAGACAACCTTTGTAGGAATAGATGCAACTGCCTCCAGATCCATCCCCGGCATACCAGTTGCTCTACCAGCTTGCAGAACCATTTTCTAATCCCAGTTTTCAACCATAAAAAAGACTCAGCTATAAAATTCATTGTTAGGATTTATACATTCAGGATTTTATGTACAAACCTGCATGGCAATATGTTGCTGGGCTTGTTGCAATATGAGTTCTTGTTCGGGTTTCGCTTGCATGCTGCTGGAAGCATAAAATGAAGTCAATAAAAACACTCGATTAGGAGAAACAAGACATGCCCACCCAACATAGCCACCTGCAGGGGTTAGTTTAACACTCCACATCTATGTGTATGAATGTTGGTGCACTGCAGAGAAGCTAATCCACGAAAACAAGTTTCGGGTTTGGACTTGGAATATTAGTATTATCACAAGCAACATAATGCACAAAGTTGACATGATCACTAGGAGGAAGTTAGTATCTTATACATGCATCGACCATGTCTAATGATCTAAAGATTCTTTTCATAGAGTTCACATCGCGCACTAAATTAACTAGATACCAAAAGAAATTAATACTCAAATAAATTTTAGAGTTGAACATTATTCTTTTTTGAGGCACGGCTAATAGATCTCAAAGTTTAATGATCTTTGATCCACATCTTAGCTCACACAAGGCCAGGTTCCCACATCATCTTGGATTTCGCACCCCCCTCCGCATCTAGGTGTATGGATGTGGGTACACTGCACACAAGCTAATCCACAAAAACAAGTTTCAGGTTTGGACTTGGAATATTGGTATTCTCGTAAGCAAGGTAATGCACAGAGTTGACACGATCACTAGGAGAACATTAGCTACACGCATGAGTCTAAATGGCGTGGAAAATAAAGAAAGAAGATCAAAAGAGATAGACCTTAAATTATAATATAGAAAATGAGAAAACTCAGAATGAAGTTAATATTGTTGTGCATAAAGACTTCGATGACGTGAACTTCAACCTTGCCTAACTCATCTTTGTGGTTGAAACGAATTAGGCAGCTTCTCTCCATTTTTTTTGAAGTCTAAAAGGTAGGGGGAAACACTCGATGGTGTCCACCCCATGATTATTTATTCAAAAATTCTAAGAAAAAACCAGGAGGAAAAACAGAACATGCACTACAACCAAAACGCTACAGCACCCAATCTTCAACCATGAGTTTAGCGAACACCCCCACGTTTTCCTTGTAAAATCGCTGACCCGAGGCAGCTTCTCTCCACTAACCAGAGAATCACACAACACAGTTGTTACAGAACACCTCATCCAATAAATCGAGAACCATAGGAATCCTCGAACTCAAAAAGGGCTACTAAAAAACCTCCTATCAACATTATCATAGCTCTTAGTAAAACCAATTCTCCAACGGAAACATTTCGCACAGAATCTTTACCAATCGACATTTATTTCCAAAAAATTTCCACTGTGTCCATCATAGGGTGGCCGAGAACAGAAGCTGACTTTGAATGTGGGCTAACATGATCAGGAACTATCTGGCCATTCGCTAGCACCATTTGCCTGAAACCATCTTTTAGGAGCCAAGACTATTCAAACCTTAACCTTTGCCTATATCTCAAACACCCAAGTTCCACACCAGAGTGTTATCTCAGGGGAGATGTAACCAATGCAATGAAAATTACTCCAGCAGTCTCGGAGAAACTAGAAACTGGTCAACTTGAAAGCAAGGTCAAGCATTTCTTCAAGTTAACGTAAGTGTTGCAAAAGCCAAAAGTTGATAATCGATATTCAGGTGGAAGGGTCATCGAATAAAGCATAAACAATACTTGAGTGACTAATCGAAATATTTGTTTGTGTATTTCTAATTATTTTATGGTCATTAATTAACAAGATAAAGTTATCAATAGAATGACAGCCAAATTATACATATCTAACTTTTACTTTACATTAAAGAAAAATAATAATAATTGTAAAAAGAGACAAATGAATTGCATATTCATGAGGTGGAAAGATTCTCTTATATAGAGGAGAAACTTGTTTGGCAAATTACATAATACAGACTGAAAGAAAAGGAAATACATAAAATATGGAAAGATAAATAGTATCTAAACACCCCGATGGAGCAAAGATATCAATCATGTTAAGCTTGGAACATCATCTATGCAATGGCCCTCTTGCTAGGGCCTTGGTGAACACATCTGCAGTTTGTTCCACTGTGCTGACATGAGAGGTGGAGATAAAGCCTTTCTGAATCATGTCACGAGTGTAGTGACAATCGACCTCGATATGATTGGTCCTCTCATGGAAGGCATGGTTGTTGGCAATGAAAAAACATCATGATTGTTGCATTGGAGGCACATGGGACGAGACACCTCAATAGCTAGGTTTGTGAGAACAGATCTGACCCACATCATCTTTGTACTCCCCTGTGCCATGGCTATGCACACCCAAGGCCCTAAATGTCGGATTCGATCACCATTTTGGTGACCGATCGAAACGGAATTTCGGTCGAAATTCGATCGAGATTTCGGTCACTTCAGTCATTTTTTGTACTAAGGCCCTCATATTTCAGTCATTTCGTCCACTTCGGTCGAATTTTGATTTCGACAAGATATCGATATTCGACAGAAATCAGACCGAGTTTCGCTAAAATTTGAGGCCATGTGCACATCGACTCTGCCTCGACCTGGCGCCCACCAGTTGCTTCTTGCTCTTCCATGACATAAAGGAGCTCCCTATGAACACTGAAAAGCATGGGGTAGACTTCCTGCCATTGTGACATCTCGCAGAATTTGCATCGATGCATGTTGTTACGGCTTTCTCTGCTAAATAAGAGACGACTGCCAGGAGAGGTCTTCAAATACCTCAAAATCATATGGAATGCATCCATATGTGCTTGTCTAGGCTGCTCCATGAACTGGCCATGTGCATGATGTTATAACAATGGATGTTCCTCTACTAAATAAAAAACCGCTTCCAGGAGCGATCTTCAGATATCTCATAATCATATGGACTGCATCCATGATGGTCACATATAGTAAATTTGAAACGAACTCCTCGTACCTCCTCTTGTCAATCTCTTTTGTGTCATCATCAAATAAATTCATGCCCGGTCCATGGGAGTAGAGGCAAGCCTACAATTTACCATGCATGTCTCAGAAAGAAGATCTGTAACTTACTTCTTTTGGGTCAAAACAAGACCTTGTTGGTTCCTGGTGAACTCAAGCCCAAAGAACTAACGTAGATCACCAAGATCCTTTATTACAAACTGCTAACCAAGAATTCCCTAGCTGCACCAATGTCATGCGCAACATTTTCTGTAACCATGCTATCATAAACATAAACCATATAGCAAATGTATCTCGCTGAGTCCTCTGAACGAACATCGAATGATCCGCGGTCGATCTCATGAGCCCATGTGATGCAATCTTAACACATATCAGCCCAACTAATTATGCCAACAAGGAACTATAAAGTGTTATTGCAACAATCCCAACAGAGACTATGAAAAGTGTGGTATATGACCTTGTTTGTTAAATCACCGTCCTTAGATAGGCCAAACAAGAGTATTAAACGATCTGATTTTAGGAATATTTGTTGCAACTTCACAGGAGAATACTGAACCACGGTGTACAAAACAATAGCTAAGATAGAATCGAGATTTACTTAACCACGACAATCAACTAAGAATAGTACAAGTGCAATGACTATACAGTAGCATATTTCCAACGTTTTGCAGAAAAACTGGTGGAGAAATTGAAAATTTAAAGAAATTCCACCTACTTGATTAAAGCAGCAGCAGAAAAACTGGACCCAAAATCTGAAGCATACAGGATAACAACCAAATAAAATAAATAAAACCAACCAGGGACCTCAGGAGGGCAGCAGAGACATCAGGAATCGGCAATAAACGGAGGGACTCAAGGAGTTAGGCCACACAACTGGCAGTGCACACTGAAAACGATATGTTGTGGAGTTCGTCGTTGGCTGATACCAGGATTTGGGGGCGATGGAATTGGTAGCGATGAAGTTGATGGCTGGAAGGTTGGGCGGCGAGGTAGTCGGAGGCTTTGTCGGCGTGGGGCTGCTGGCGGTGGGGAACCGTGGAGGCGTAGGGATTAGATCGGCGTCGGTAGAGAAGAGAGAAGAGAGAAGAGAGGAGAGAGAAGGGAGGGTTTTAGGTGGATGGAGAAGAACGATGGGAGGAGAAGAATAGGTTTCGGGGAGAGAGGGAGGGAAGAGGAGAGAAAGAGGAGTAGGGCCCTTAAGGTTTTGTTTGTATCTCAAAAAGCTGCCGCCCCTTTTCCCCGTGAGGCTCCTTTTATAACAATGGGAGTAAAACCCTGGACTATGGACTCCAAAAATAGAAAATTACAGAATAAATAAATAAACAAATTGCAAAAGAACTCCTGAGATTCTGTCCTTCATGGTAAAATTCCGTCCAAGCCCCTCAAGCTGGGCAAAACTGCATCAATTCCCCCCCCCCTGTTTGGAGAGAATCTTGCTCCGGCAAGATTGCGTTGTAGTAGTTCCGCAAAAGGTCGGGATGAAGCTTCTCCAAATCATGTTCTTCGATCCATGAACTATCCTCCAAACGACGTCCCATCCATCGTACTAGGAAGCGTCTAGTAATGCCATGACGTGTTGCCAAATCACGAACATCCAAGATATCTTCTAACAACATCTGGAGGTGGTGCAGATGCAGTGGTTGTTGATGATGAATCCAATGATAGACTTTCCGAACTAGCTGCGTCTTCCCCAAGATATGGGTACAAATCAGATATGTTAAATATTGGTGAGGTGCTAAATTCCTGCGGCAAATCCAAGACGTAGGCATTCGAACCAATTTTTCCAATGATTTTGAAAGGACCAAATTTCTTTGGGCTTAATTTGTGGTGGGTTCTCTCAGGGAAACGCTCTCTCTGAAAATGGGTCATTACCAAGTCTCCTTCTTTGAACTCAACTTCCCTCTGTGGGCATTGGCTTGGGTTTGGTATTTGGTGGAAGTTTGTTGAAGTTTGGCATGGATTTCTTGGTGGAGTAGGTGGATATGATCAGCCAATTCACCCGCAGTAGCACTTGCCCGACCGGGTCGATCCAGAGGAACTCTATCAAGGACATGAGGAATGGGGTAACCGAAGACACATTCAAACGGAGATTTTCTAGAAGACCGACAAGACGAATTATTGTACGCAAACTCAGCATGAGGAAGGACCAAGTCCCACTAAGTGAGTCATTCTCCCGCAAGACAACGAAGCAAGTTTCCCAAAGATCTGTTTACTACTTCTATTTGGCCATCAGTTTGGGGGTGATATGCAGTGCTGTATTGTAGACGGGTGCCCAACTTAGACCATAATGTCCTCCAAAAATGACCTAAGAACTTAGTATCCCTATCAGACGTAAATGAATGCGGTATGCCATGCAGACGGACAACTTCTTTAAAGAAAAGATCAGCTATATGAGATGCATCAGATGTTTTCCTACATGGGATAAAATGTGCCATTTTAGAGAACCGATCAACTACGACAAACACAGAATCCAATTTCCTAGCTGTCTGAGGAAGCCCGATAACAAAATCCATAGTGATGTCTTCCCAAGGACGTGCAGGAATGGGTAGGGGGGTGTACAAGCCGGTGTTCTGTTTTTTACCCTTAAAACGTTGACAAATCTGGCAACGTTGAATTGCTTGTGTCACATCCTTCTTCATTCGTGGCCAATAGAATCTCTCTTGAAGGAGGTTTAAAGTTTTGTCAAGCCCAAAATGTCCACCAAGACCCCCTCCGTGTAATTCCAAAATTAAGCTTTCCCGTAATGACGTGGATGGAATATACAGTTGTGACCCACGAAAGAGATAACCATCATAAAGGAGATACTGATCAGTAAGATGATTCAGGCAGTCATGATATGGTTCGCTAAAGTCTTGGTCTTCTTGGTATAACTCTTTGACATGCTCAAACCCTATAGTCCCTACAGTGACTACTGCAAGCAGGTGGTTCGACGACTCAAAGCATCGACCACTCGATTCTTACTGCCCGCCTTGTGTTTCAAGTGGAATGTGTATTCTTGCAAGAAACTTGCCCACTTTGCGTGCCTTTTGTTGAGATTTTTCTGGGACTGCAGATAGCGTAAGGCCTCGTGGTCAGAATTGAGGATGAACTCACGTTGGATGAGATAGTGGCGCCAATGCTCAAGAGCTTGAACAATGGCATAGAATTCCACCTCGTACGTGGAGTAGCGTGAGCATGCATCATTCAATTTCTCGCTAAAGTAAGCAATTGGTTGTCCTTCCTGGCTAAGAACGACGCCGATACCAACGTGTGAGGCATCACAATCAACTTCGAACATCTTATTGAAATCAGGTAAAACCAACGTAGGGGCTTGAGCTAGATGTTCTTTGAGTTTTTGGAAACTCTTTTCAGCTTTTAATGTCCATGAAAAGTTGCTTCCACGTAAGTAGTCCGAGATTGCAACAGCTTGGCTACTGAAATTCTTCACAAAGCATCGATAGAAGGAAGCCAATCCCAAAAAACTGCGTATCTCTGTAAGGGTCTTAGGGGTTGGCCAAATTTTAAAGGCTTCAATTTTAATCGGGTCAACCGTGAATCCGTGATACCATCAGCGGAGACAATGTAACCCAAGAAGTTAATTGAGTCGGAGAGGAATGCACACTTTTTGAAGTTAACAAAGAGCTTATGTTCTCTTAAGATGGTAAGCACCTGACGTAGATGACTCAAGTGTTCGCTCCGGTTGCTACTGTAGATTAGGATGTCATCAAAATAAACAACCACAAACTTCCCAATAAGAGGTCTCAAAACATGGTTCATTATACGCATAAAGGTGCTAGGGGCATTGGTCAGGCCAAAGGGCATCACTAACCACTCACACAGGCCCTCACGGGTTTTAAAGGCCGTTTTCCACTCATCTCCAGGTCTAATTCGAATCTGGTGGTAACCACTCCGTAGGTCCATCTTAGAGAATATGCATGCCCCAGTCAACATATCCAGCATGTCATCTAGTCGAGGTATCGGAAAGCGGTACTTTATCGTGATTTTGTTGATGGCTCGACTGTCCACGCACATTCTCCAAGTTCCGTCCTTTTTTGGAGTTAAGAGGGCAGGAACAACAACAAGACTCATACTTTCGCGTACATATCCCTTACTCAACAACTCCACTACTTGTCGTTGCATCTCTTCATGTTCCTTTGGGCTCATTCGATAATGGGGCACGTTAGGCATGCTAGCTCCAGGAACTAGGTCTATATGGTGTTGTATGTCCCTTAGCGGTGGAAGTCCATCGGGGAGGTCGTCTGGCATAATATCTGCAAACTCTTCCAAGATCGGAGCGACTTCTGGGTCTACTTTATCTGAATTCACAACGTCACTCTCAATTTCCTTTCCAATAAGGGCAAAGACAACATGCGATTCTTAGAGTTGGCGTTGGAAGGGAGATGCTTGGAGAATAACAAGTGACTCACCTGAGTGTGGTGGTGTTTGGGCAATTACAGACTTTTGACGATCAATCGAAGTACCTTTATAAGAAGTGGTGGTCGTTTGCCTAGGGCTAGGGGCATCTCGCTGAGGTTTGAGGGTAATTCGCATCTTGTCCATCAAAAATGTGTAGGTGTTCTTCCTTCCCTTATGGTTTGTGTCTCGATCAAACTGCCAAGGTTGTCCCAGTAAGATGTGACACACATCCATAGGTGCAATATGACACTAGATCTCGTCTCTATATGTGGGGCCTATGGAAAATTTGACAAGGCATTGACGTTGGATTGGCATTTGAGTCCCACCCTTAAACCACGCCACTTGATATGGTCGATCCAATGGTTGTGTTTGCAATCCCAATTTATCCACCATCGCTTGGGCTACAAAGTTTTCCACGCTTCCTCCATCAATGATTAAAGAACACCGGTGACCGTTGGATGCGCATGTAGTGCGGAAGATGCTTCTCCTTAACCAAGCATCGTCACTCTCAACTTTTGGAGCCAGCATAAGAGGCTCCAACTTTTCAGTAGGTGCATCATCTTTTCGAATGGAGTCATCATGTTCAATTAAAAGGAAGGGTCTGTGGGTTTCTGCTTCAACCTCAACTTCTTCGTAATCCTCATTGACGTTGGTGTAGCCGGTCACCATTTCTGGTTCATTCTCCTCGGTAGGGGTGTTCTCATTATCAGGTTCATCATGCACTAAGTGTGCACTTGCCACACGTGGGTTGGGACACTCTGCTGCGTGATGCCCTTTCTGAAGGCACCTGAAACATGTATCGGGTCCCACTACAGGTCGAGCCTCGAGAATTCCTGACCCGGCATGCGTTGGTCGTGGATGAGCACCTGTATTCCCAGTAATAGTGCGAGGTATAGGGCCCACTGATTTGATGGTTGACTGTGCGCCCCCCCTAGTTTGTCCAGTAGAGATGTTTGGTGCAGAGGGAGTAGCAGCAGAGGCGGTTGTGATCGTCACGCGTCGCGTGAGGTTCCTGGATAACTTCGCTTCAGCCCTCTCTTCTCTATCATGGGCAGCGTCTACTGTTCGGCAGTCACATATGTACAATTCATCCTGGATGTTAGTTCGTAATCCATGTGTGTATCGAGCCACCAGTTGAGAATCGCTTTCCTTTAAGTTATTCCGAGCTATCAGAACTTGGAACTCTTCAGTATATTCCCTAACAGTACGTGTTCCTTGACGAAGGTTTTGAAGGTGATTGTACAAGTTCTGTCGGTACTCCTCTGGAAGAAACTTGTCCCGAAGCTTCTGTTGCATCCTTGTCCAGGAACGAATGTGTTCTTTTCCCTGGCGGTGACGTTCTTCCTGGAGACGTTTCCATCAAAGTAAGGCAAATCCTTTCAGCTTTAATGTGGTAAATTGGACTCTCCGCTCACTCGGTAGTTCCTTCCAGATAAAGAAATGTTCCAACTGATCCATCCAATCGAGAAAGATGTCTGGATCACATCGTCCATCAAAGTCGGCAACGTCAATCCTTATCCCACGGTCCCAATTAGGATCTTGGTTTTGATTGTGTGGTCGACCACGCAGCTCAGGCTCTCTCCTTCTATCATCTTCTTCAGGTCGACGTCTACGAGGTATTCGATTCTCACCCTCTTCGTCACCTGAGGGTGGCGGCGACTCCAGGTGTAGGGATGGTTCATCGCTAACATCGCTTTCAGAATTAGGATCAAAGACAATTGGGGCATGTCCACGATGTCGGGGATGACGAGGGTTATGATGTCGCCCACTTGAAGTGGAAGAGCGGCTAGTGTCCCTTCTACCGTGTTCCCTTCTGTACTCCCTATCCATTCTGTCAAAATTCAAGACCTCCAACTGTTGAGTGTTATTGGCTACCGTCCTCTTTATGTTTTCTAGACGGGTGTTAGTGCGTCGGATTTCCTCACCCAAGTTTGCTATCAGTGCTTCCAATCGCGCCATGGGATCAGGGTGGCGAGCCAAAGAAGTCCGGTTCTCACGGGTCTAGAGACTCAACAAATGCAATATGATTTTTTTTTGAAATGCAAGACAATGAAGATGACTCGGATCTTTCGCTCCGATACCACTTGATGCAATCTTAACACATATCAGCCTAACTAAATTATGCCAACAGGGAACTATAAAGTGTTATTGCAATAATCCCAACAGAGACTATGAAAAGTGTGGTATATGACCCTGATTGTTAAATCACCGTCCTTAGATAGGCCAAACAAGAGTATTAAACGATCTGATTTTAGGAATATTTGTTGCAACTTCACATGAGAACACTGAACCGCGGTGTATCAAACAATATCTAAGATAGAATCGAGATTTACTTAACCACGACAATCAACTAAGAATAGTACAAGTACAATGACTACACAGTAGCAGGTTTCCAACATTTTGCAGAAAAACTGGTGGAGAAATTGAAAATTTAAAGAAATTCCACCTACTTGATTAAAGCAGCAGCAGAAAAACTGGACCCAAAATCTAAAGCATACAGGAGAACAACCTAATAAAATAAATAAAACAAACCAGGGACCTCAGGAGGGCAGCAGAGACATCAGGAATCGGCAATAGGCGGAGGGAATCAAGGAGTTAGGCCACACAACTGGCGGTGCACACTGAAAACGATATGTTGTGGAGTTGTCGTTGGCTGATACCCGGATTTGGGGGCGATGGAATTGGTAGCGATGAAGTAGACGGCTGGAAGGTTGGGCGGCGAGGTAGTCGGAGGCGTTGTTGGCATGGGGCTGCTGGCAGTGGGGAACCGTGGAGGCGTAGGGATTAGATCGGCGTCGGTAGAGAAGAGAGAAGAGAGGAGAGAGAAGGGAGGGTTTTAAGTGGATGGAGAAGAACGATGAGAGGAGAAGAATGGGTTTCGGGGAGAGAGGGAGGGAAGAGGAGAGAAAGAGGAGTAGGGCCCGTAAGGGTTTTGTTTGTATCTCAAAGTTGCCGCCCCTTTTCCCCATGAGGCTCCTTTTATAACAATGGGAGTAAAACCCTAGACTATGGACTCCAAAAATAGAAAATTACAGAATAAATAAATAAATAAATAAATTGCAAAAGAACTCCTGAGATTCTGTCCTTCATGGTAAAATTCCGTCCAAGCCCCTCAAGCCGGGCAAAACTGCATCACCATGTTACTCTATCAGGTCCAAGAGCTTCTAAATGCTATTGGACTCTTCTTAAGGCCATAGATAACATTATGAAGTTAGATGGTTGTTGTATGTAGACTTCCTCCTACATGCCACCATAAAGAAGCACATTCTTCACATCGAATTGGTAGAGATGCTAGCCCCGTGTCACTACAACAAAGAGAAGGATCCGCGGTGTAGAATGTCTAGCTAGAAGAGAGAAAGTATCCAGATAGTCCATCATATAAGTTTGGGTAAACCCACAAGCCACAAGCCACGCCTTGTCGCAATCCACAATGCCATCTGCACAGTGCTTCATTGTGAACACCTACTCGCATCCCATGACAGATGCCCATGTAGGAGCTGTAACAATGCTCCAAGTGCCACGTGGTTGTAACACGATCACCTCCACCTCCATGGAAAGATGCCATTGATTGTCTTGTGTCGCCTCCCGGTACTGTCCGTGGTATTTCTACAGCTGACAGTCCCACGAAAACCCTCTTGAAATCAAGGGTTTAAATATCGATTTCGGATATCGTATCGATACCATATCGATACGATATTTTATCAAAATTTCGACAACATTTAGCCCATCTCGACCACCATTTGTGAAGAAATGACCGGAAACTGGCCTCGTATCGCCATTACGCTTGAAATTTCGGTTCCTTTTTGAAACCGAAATTTCAACGAACATTCACGAAATACGAAACCATGCCAAAAATCCTTTGCTCGACGTCTCAAAAAGACATGGGTTGCAAGAAGATAAGTAGCCTACATACATCTTCGCTTCCACGGAGCAATAGGCACATCAAGATCAATTGCCTCATCTTCAACTTGTAGATTTTCCTACTAAGAAGACACATGCTCACCCTGTAAAATAGCATGTTGCGTAAACAAATCACTAGTGCCATCAGCAGAAACAATAAGCTTAGAACATACATGGGGCACGTTGGAAGATAGAGAAGACCCATGAGCAAGGGGAACAATGGGAGGCATGCGAATGTAAAAACGTGGCAACAACTGATCAAGGTACTAGGTGAGAGGTGGATGAAGGAACCACAGGAGTAGATGGTGCTAGTGGTAGTGGTAGAGGTTGTGGAGGAGATGGTGGTACTAGAGACGGTGGTGAATCGGAGGAGGCACGTAGATCTCCTCTCTGTAGTCAAACGGAGTCAACCAGAAAAAAGGTTATATCAACACCAATGTAGTACTTCCATCTAACAAGGCGAAACAACGATACCCTTTCTAGCTATGAGCGTAGTCTATAAAGACCCACTTGAGAGCTCCAGGGGAGAGCTTGTCACGAACAGGATTCAGGCGGTGAACAAATACCACAGAGCCAAACACATGGGATGCAAGGGAGAACATGTCATTCTCGGGAAACGTAATTGAGAAAGGGGCATTCTATCATAAAAAGAGGGTGGCAAATGGTTCACCAAGTAACATGCAGTGAGAACCGCATTACCCCGGAAAGAGTTTGAAGAACGACTCTAAATCAAAAGTGTTCTTATCACATCAAGTAAGTGATCGTGTTTGCATTCAACAATACCATTCTGCAGAGAAGTATAAGCACACAAGGTCTAGTGTATGATGTCAAGAGACCTGAAGAACATAGAAAGCTGTAATGTGCATAACTCCAAGGAATTGTCAGAATAAATAAACTTAACGGTATAGTAGAGAAAATATTTTTTATTTCAAGGATTTTTCTCTACTTAACGGTATAGGAGAGAAAATATTCCAAGTGACCATGGCAATAGGTGCATGTACACGTTAACATCTGCCTCCTTTAACACACAAGGACCACACCATTTGAACTAGACATTGTCAAAGTGCGGGTCGGGTCGGGCCAAGGGCCAGGATGAACGAGCCGAGGTTTATAAAGTCCTTGTCCAAGGCTTGGCCCGATCCACAGGCCATACTTCAAGGCCCAAGCCTGGTCCGGGTCTGGGTCGGGTTGGGCCGAGCCGACCCAAGGACCTATTGTAAAATATTTTTTTATTAATTTTTTAATCACATTTATGGAGATAATTAAGTTTTTTAGCATAACCTAATCTTTCTAAATCTAAGGCGATTTATGGGCTGAAACAGAGTTCGAGAGCGTGGTACCAGAAGCTATCGGAGTTGATTGAATACCAAGGCTTTGTGAGATCTACTGTGGATCACACACTGTTTGTTCAGAAGACAAAGAAAGGTACGGTTGCCATTCTTGTTTACGTAGATGACATAATTATTACAGGTGATGATGCTCAGGGCATTGGACTAGACAAGGAATTCCTAGGTCAACAGTTTGTGACTAAGGACCTTGGTACTATTCGTGACTTTCTGGGGCTAGAATTTGCCAGAAACCAGGGGGTCTAGTAATTACTCAGAGGAAGTTTTTGATGGATCTTCTCTCTGAGATATGTACGACTGGATGCAAGCCTGCTACTACACCTATGGACCCGAGTACGAAACTATATGACTTGGATACTGATGAAGTAGATAGACGGAGATACAGAGAACTGGTTGGGAACCTACTACATGTTACTATCACCATACCAGATATCATGTTTGCAGTGAGCAAGGTTAGCCAGTTCATAGAACAACCCAGAAAGGTGCATATGGATGCCATTTACATGATTTTGAGATATTTGAAGAATTCACCTCGTACTGGTCTATTATTCCGTAGGGATACATCCCTGGAGGTGACAACATGTGCCATGGCCTCAAATTTCAGCGAAACTCAGTCGAATTTATGTCGAATATCGATATCCAGTCGAAATCGAAATTCGACCGAAATGACCGAAATATGGGTGTCCTAGTACAAAAAATGACCGAAATGACCAAAATTTTGATCGAAATTCAGTGCCATGGCCTCAAATTTCAGCGAAACTCAGTCGAATTTATGTCGAATATCGATATCCAGTCGAAATCGAAATTCGACCGAAATGACCGAAATATGGGTGTCCTAGTACAAAAAATGACCGAAATGACCAAAATTTTGATCGAAATTCCATCGAAAATCTGTTTTGGTCGATACCGACATAGTGACCGAAACCGACATTTAGGGCCTTGGCATGTGCTGACGCAGACTATGCAGGTTGTCCCATAGATAGGAAGTCTACATCAGGATTTGCATTCTTTGTTGGAAGTTCACTTGTTTCGTGGAAGAGCAAGAAGCAAACTGTAGTAGCCAGATCAAGTGCAGAATCAGAGTACAGGGCCATGGCACAAGGAAGTACAGAGATGATGTGGGTTAGATCGGTGTTAACTAATCTTACTATTGATGTGCCTCTTCCAATGCGACTCTTATGTGATAATCAAGCTGCATTATTCATTGCTAATAATCCTGCTTTTCATGAGCGAACAAAACATATTGAGGTGGACTGTCACTACACCAGAGACATGATACAGAAAGGGCTCATAGCTACTTCTCATATTTTGACAGGGGATCAGACAGCCGGCATCTTCACCAAGGCTCTTTCTCGAGGTCCATTTCAGAAGTATTGTTCCAAGCTGAGCATGATAGATATATATGCTCCAGCTTGAGGGGGAGTGTTAAGATAATTATATATGTTTCTATGTCTATTCTATGCTATTACCTTTTCTCAAGGTTAAGTTTGTAATTAACCCAAGGGCTTTTGTCCTATATAAGTGAGCCCTCACTCTATTCTAATGGTATGGAAATTTCTTCTCCCAACACTAAGTAACCATAATATGTGTTACTTTGCATGTAAACTAAAAAAATAAGATGTACTATCGATAATGTAAAACAAAACATTGAAGTATATTATATTAAATGTATCTAAAATATAATTTTTAAACCTATATTTTTATATGTGTGGGCCAGGCCGGGCCGAGTCGGGTTTTATGACACATGCCCATGGCACGCTTAATTGACGGGCGAGCCAAAGAGCTGGCTAGGCCGGCCCATTCCCGAAATCTGTTAGCCCAAGCCCGACCGATGAGCAGGCTGGACGGGCGGACCCCTGGTCCATTGGCCAAGTCTAATTGAACAGAGTAGTACCTTCCGTGCTGCAAGATGCTGCCATCGACAAGGAGGTCTGTGTGATGGAAAAGGATGAGATAATGATCCTTCTGAGATGATTGTATGCCTCTTGCATGGAAGGGATAGCAGCACCGATAAGAAAAGAGTAGAAATTTTACAGAGAACGACCATTCTGCTTGGTCGTGAAGATGTCAAACTGCAACTGAATAATCTCAGCTTCATTATTCGCTTGTCCATATGTGGCTGTCAAGATATCCCGCATCGCCTTAGTTGTGGGTTGGTTCAAGATATCATTATCAATCTCCGTGACCAGAGATTTAGAGAGCCAATTACGCGCGTACGTGTCATCTTGCTTCTATGAAGCATTCTCCCCATTTTTACCCGTCAACTCCGACTGTATCAGAATGAACTCTTTATTATTGCACTCCATAAAGGCCAAGAACTGCATGGACCACAACTCATAGTTGATCTCATCCATCTTGACGATGGGAGTTGAGCCCTTGAAGGAACTGGACGAAGAGAAGACACCACCCTTGCTCTCTGACATGATGAAGAAGAGGGCCAAACTTGGAACTCGACTGTGGTAGTAGATTGATCTGAGCAAAGTCTACATGATCATAAAGAAGATCGATTACACGTATGAGGTTTGTGATGTGGTCTAGAAGTCTGAAATCATCCTTCTCCAGTCAAAATCAAAACGAAAAAAGTCATGGAATGCGGAAAACGCGTTGAACGAAATCATAGTGGCCCTAGGAGCCATCAATAATGATGTTGGGTGGTACAGGAGGGCCCTAGGGGGGCCTTGACGACACTCATGAAGGTCGCGGGGACCTTCGCAGTAAAGCTGCATAAACCAAGGGGACCTTCCTAGCATCCACAAAGGTGCTATGATGCGCAACGACCCTTCAAGGGATAGGGGATAGGCGACAGAAGCCCTAAGGGGCAAATCTGACGCCCGTGAGGGTGCGAGCTACAATGCAGCAATAGCCCCTCAGGGGCTTGGTGGTGATGGGCCTAGGGTGCCGAGGTGACACCGCTGCAGGCCAAAGAGACTCGAGTGACACTGCAGCTGGCCCCACGGAGGCCGATGGTGTAGACGAGGCCTCCTTAGCGCTCCGTACGATGCGTGAAGATGAGAGAAAATGAGGCGACGTGTGGGGTAGGGAACGTGGTACGAGAACTTTGATTAAGGACCGTTGCTCTAATACCATGTGGAAGAGAATGAATTGCTTATTCATGATGCCCTAGGGATTCTCTTATATAGAGGAGAAACATTTTTGGGCAAACTTATATAATATAGACCGAATGAAAAGAAAATACATAAACATATGAATAGATAAACAATATCTCCACAATAATATAATATAATTTTTCATTAGACAATCAGAGCTACTTCTATTCAATCACCACACAAAATAGTGTAGTCAGACCCAGTAATCAGTCTAGTCGGGCAACTATTGCAAAAAAAATCGAAATACGAGTCATTATGACTCTAGAGTGAAAGCCTCCTTTTCCCATGCGCCAATCATCTGAATGCAATGTCACATCATCGACTTTGCCTAATGACCAAGGCACATCGGGGATTTGTGCCCTTGTGCTCCATAGCTCGCACTAGAGCAATCCCCTTACTGCTTAAATTCATGGCACATCGGGGAAAGCCATTGTAGGAGATAAAATGAGTATTGACAAAGTACCTTTGCCTTAAGAGTTAGATAATTTCATTCCTAGCACATCAGATAACCAAGAGGAGAGCTAAGGCTGATGAGGTGTCCTCCAACGTATTTCCACAAGTCACCCTAACCGAGGTCCGGAAGAAGGAGATATTGTCCGTCATGAGCCATTGAATCCCCACTCCATCCCATGTGAGGTCCTACATACAAAGAAAAAGTGGTCTATGTCTACATTTCCTCCACGTCGCACCTTAGTGCATAACCGACCATATATCTCAATCCAAACAATACTTTGATCTTCTGCGGAATTTCGCTGCTCCAGATAATTCGATAATCATGATTGAGATTATCATGGCCCAAATCTTGATTACAGGCAAAGAAATGATATGCATTTTTAATCGAGAAGCTGCAACACCCGCCCAGACTAAATGGTCTCTACCATTCGTGGGGACCTCACAATCAATCAAGTATATAAGCAATGCAACAAAATCACTAATTTTCTGATCGGAAAAGGTAGAGTTGAAAGACGGTACCTAAGTTCGAGAGCAGGTGCAAAGAGGTGCGGGTAACGCTCCCCAATGTGATCAAACATGTCCAATCATCCAACCAAACAGAAAAAACTCTCCATTACTAATCATCAAGTCAAAACTCTTAGATCTGATAATGCTAGAGAATTCATTTTCTATGATATGTAATCCCTTTTGTCTACTCAAGGGATCATACATCAAAATCAAAGCACACGTGCTCACACTTCCCAACAAAATGGGTTGCCGAGCACAAAGGTCATCATAGTCTTAACAATGTGCATACTTTATTCATTGATTATCGTGTTCCCTCAATATATTGGAAAGATGCCACCCTTACTGCCACGTTTCTCATATATCACATACCCTCCACTACTATTAGTGAGCAAGTTCCCATTGAAGTTATTTTCGCAGGAAAAAGCAAAGTTCCATGTTCCCCAAGAGTGTTTGGGCGTGGCTTTTGTTCACATACTTGGTCTCGACAAAGATAAATTGGTTCCCAGAGCTAGAAAATGTGCATTCTCAGGGTACACTATGAAGTAGAAGGAATACCGATGCTAAGACCCTTGGTCCCGAAAACACTACATCATTGTATATATTATTATGCAAGTCACTTCTTTTATACTCCATGTCTGAACCACACGTGTCTTCTCCACCCTCTCTTATAAATACAATTCCAATTTAAGTTCATGTTCCATAGGATGATCAATACATGACCATATATCAGCAAAGGCACGCCCATTGTACTATTGTAATCCATTCTTTTAAAAAAATCAATTATTGAGATAATACTTGGTAATCTTTTGCTGTCAGTTGCATCTTGTTTGTGTGTTTTCTAATATGTATCAACTATAAATGTGTGGTATGGATATAAGGTAGCATTACTGCCCTAAGGTTTCCATCTCATCGTGTCGATGCAAGAACAATGGTGGCTTCAATCTATAAAAAGCATTTTCAACTATTTCCACGAGTTCCACTAGTATTTGTGCTATATCCCAATATCTTCAGACACATCCCATTATGGCCCTTTTCAAACTTGACAAGATCAATATCGGAATTTAAACCCGTGTTCAAAAGTATGAGAAGTTAGAAGAAGTGCCTAGTAAGAGGAAACATAGAGGATCAAAGGAGATAGTTGATAAGAATACATTACTTTTGGATCTGCACCCGGGTATGACAAAAATCAGATCAGTTTGGAAGTGGAGACCCCTTTCCACTAAAGTGGGGAAAGTGGTGGTGCTTGTTGTCAAGATACACAGGCCATATAACGATTTTGGATAATTTATTTGAAAAAAACAGAGTGAATGCAAATTTAGCTGAAATTGACAAAAGAACACTTTATCCACTGTACACAAGCTGTCAAGTCACTGTACACGACTTTGGGCCATCAATCATAAACTTTTTCATAAAGATTATAAGAAAAGTGGGTATCACTCCAACGGAAGATAAAATGAGGAAAATGTGATTAGGAAGTTCTGGACAATGCATAGAAGGCTAATTGACTACACCAATTAAAGTAATTCCTTTTCAAAATCATAAAAGACCAACTACATAGTGCAGCTAATGTTTCCAGCTAAGGGAGATCTAAGCATAGGCATTGAGTTTCCACGCAAGGATAATATCTGCAAAACCGGATAAGGGAGATCTAAGCATAGGCATTGAGTTTCCACGCAAGGATAATATCTGCAAAACCGGATAAGACTAGTCACCATAGGGTCGAAGTCTCTCTCGACTCTGCCCTGCTCGATCTTGCAGGCTTCAATGACTTAGATTGGCTTATTTTGCTTGAAAAGAACTTGGTTTATTTTGAGAAATTCATGGCACTACCACATTTTATTAGGATACACAAATAAAAGGCAGCTTTTTGTTGGTTCTTTCATCCATTGGATGTGTTATCACTATCATAGCTTGTCTGCAAAACAAACCTAGCGGTTGCACGACGAACAGTAAGTGTTTTGTCTCCCATTTTAAGGCCATTGAGAGCAGCACAGGCAATGTCAGTGACAGCAGGATCCTGTGAGAGTCTTTTCAATTAATAAGATATCTACATGCAAAAGTCTCCCATCAAAATAAATGACAACGAAAGAATAAACCTACTTTTCCTTTTTACCTGATAGATACAGAACCCGTATCCTTTTGAGTTCCCAGTCTCCCTGTCCTTGACAAGGTCAAATCCACGCAAAGGTCTGCACATGACCAGAAGCCATGCCATGGTAATTAATGCAGAAGAATATATCGAACGGAAATCATTCACTGTGAGAAATGATGCACATGTATGCATGCATGCATAATTTACGGTTGCCTCGTTTTTTTGGAGCTCATTTCAAAAATAACTTTATAATAGAATTAAATAGACATATGCCAATATCTCTATGTACATATCTGGTGTTTGATTTATGATATTTATATTGTTTTTTCTCATTTATCCTTTGTTTGCATGCTTCCTCCGACCATACTCCTCTTTGTGCTCTCAGTGGTCTTCACCTCACACAGTCTGGCACCACTTGCAAAACCCGCTTTATACACGCCCTGGAGTGATTCCTCTCAATATGGGATCCACCTTATCACCAAGAACTTCTGTCCTGCTATAACCATGGGATTTTTCAGGTGCCTCACCATCCTAATACCAGCAAGGAATCTGTTGGATATCTTGCCTCCAACAGCCCTATCACAAGGTGGGAACTCTATCCCTGTGCAAGTTAGGTCGTTTCTTGCAGCCAATTACCTGATGTGTCTTGTATGTGGCATTTGCATGCCCTTCAATCCATGTACGCCGTGCATGCTCTTTGCTAGCATGGTGCACTAGCATGCCTTCCGCTCCTTACAGGCAATGGGGACCAACTCTTCTACCTTCACTTTGCATGTCCAAGCCTCCTTGAATGCCACCCCTTTGAGCCCAAAAATGCCCTTGCAATGCAAATTTGGGAAGACAGGTAACAAAATGTTACCCTCTTTGTACATCAGGCTTCTTACCAAGTACCTATGATTATATATGCATCAACAAGTAACATGAATATAACAGGATTCGCCTCTTCTGCACCAACATGCAACAAGAATATAACATAATTAGCTTCTACTAAAGCCAAGATTCTGGACTCTATAACGTTACAATTTCAATGGCATCTGTCCACTTCAAAGAAATCTAGGACTGCATTCTCGGGGACGAAGCACTTATAACCGGTAAGCACATAAAGCTCTACATTGTAACCAATATTTTTCATGACTAAAAGATAGGAGAGCCAAGAACACGACAACTATATGAGTTCCAGCATCCCTACAAGAAGAATGTTAATGAGTTTTGGAAAGCCAAACTAAGATATACTCCCAGATAACAAGACTGTGCCATCTAAATATCTATTGGAAAATATAGGTCACTACTTACAAGGCACATGATTCGGTTACCTACTGTTAATTTATTACACTGAAGTTTTTATGACAGGAGCTTGCTAAATTCCAACCTTCTTCTCTGAAGGATCAGCTTGGACGGTAAGCAAGCAACGTGATAGATTCCTCCATATCCGGATGTTCTAAGCCATTGATATCAGGCAATAGAGAACCACGTATCATCCTCCAACTCAATTCTAGTCTACAACAAGCAACAAAATATTTATGTGACCTTACCACATGCCTAGCACAGCATTGAAGACCTCATACTCCTGTTAAATCAGAAATACACATTGGCCATGGTAGTAGTAGTAGTGCATGCAGCTGTTGTGGCAGATGATGTAGAGATGATATCAAGGCTATCAGACAAATCACTAAAAAATGAATAAATCGGCCCCTTCAAATATGCCAGAAGAAGTTGGGTAGCATGTTTGGGCATCATGTTGCAACAGCTTTTGAACAGCCCACTGAGGGTGTTACAAATCAACTACTAGAATCCAAATTGTTTTTCCCCAGGACCGTTTTCAACCAATGCAACTCCCATTGTCACAGATCCCTACAACTCCTTCCTCCAGTCAACCTGCAATAAGAAAGTGTGCAGGCAAATCCAGTATTTCAGCAACCTGATATCTACCTCTTAACCACCTGTGTGGTTAGGGTGATATCCTAAACTCTCGTTGACGACTTCGCTTAATACCCTAAACTCTCATGAAGACTTAATTCAAACAACTTTTTAGATAATCTATCTTTTACTGTGTTTCATCAGATGTCTTTGAGCTTATGGTTGATTATCTTTTCAAAAAGCTAATGCAGGGTGCTTCTGATGGTGGTTACTAAATTCATGGCGCAGAGAGAAGCGGATAGACAAGAGAATGAGAAAATATGCTGTACTATAGCTATATTCTACCATTTTATAAAAGGACGTTATATGAATAAATATACAGGACTATAAAGAGAAAAAAACACACACTACATTCCCGATACCCACAATCCAGAAACTTACAAAATAGAGTCCAAGCAAAATCCCATGAGCAAGAGTATATCCTAACACAATGAATGCCCACAGGAGTAACCACTATGTGAATGATATCTCTAGTTCCAAGTTAAGTCAAAAGAGTTTGGCACAAGGTTACCAACTTGTGAGAAACCCCAAAGAGTACATGTTTACCAGTTGAATCCAAACAGAAATCAATATTATAGACTATAACACTCTTTGGTTTGCAAAAAAAATAAAAGTATCTTTCCTTCCCATCACAGGGATCAGTAAGAAACCCATGGGGGAAGACCTACAGGAAACAGTCCGGAGATGCAAATACATCAATTGTGTTGAAGCCTTGAGATAGAAAGCAACAACAACAAAACCTTCTCCCACATTAAGTAGGGTCAGCTAAGATCCATTTGGATAGTTTCTCCTTTCAAAATTTCATGGGCTTCCCCGCCCTCTCTTAACAAGCTTAACATCCTATATCTCACATCTTTTATTGGGTGCATCAACCAACCTCCTTTGCAAATGGCCAAACAACCTTATGTGGTTCTCTCTCATTTTACCCTCTATCGGAGCTATATCAACTTCCTTCTGATCACATCATTCCAAAACCAATCTTTTCGTGAATGACCACACATCCACCGTAACCTTTTCATTTATGTTACTATCATTCTCTGCACATGCCTAAGGTTCACAAATCAACATTCAGATCCACAGAGTATAGCAGGTCTTATAGTAGCTTTGTAACCATGATTTTAAAAAAGCCTCGCCTCGAGGCGAGGCACACCAAATTCGCCCTGAGGCGCACGCCTCAGGTTCTCTAGGTGGGGAGTGCGCCTTGACTTGGCGTGAGGCGCTCGAGGTGCGAGGCACTCGAGGCGAGGCGAAGGCGTAAGCCTCGAGTCATGAGGCTTTTTTTTACATTTTTGGTTGCACATGACCCTATTTTTTTGTTAGCATAACATTATATTTTTTATTTTTGTATTTTTGTTTCCATGTTAAACCTTGCATATTTCTATAAATAGCTCAATGCAAAGAGAAGAGATAGCTTGAAACAGGCGAAGTTACATGATCTTGTATACATCATATTCAATTTATCATACATCTAGACATACTAGTTCTATTACACATATTTTCGTTTGAATTGTAATAGAATTTTATATTAGTTGCAAGTTTGCAACTAGATGTTGTTTGTTTGGTTGTATAAGTTGTGAACTTAGAATAGTTATCACATATATGATATATGAAGAAATGTTGAAAAATAAACACGTGAAGACTGAACTAAAATAATTATTACTTTTTATTGTGAATAGTTGAACACAAATAATATCATTAGTAAAAAAATCGTCGGGGGCGCTGCCTCCACACCCCCGCAGCGAGACCCCCGTCTTGTTGGGGTATGATATGGCAGGAGGGGATGCATATGACAGTTCTCCAACTACGTCCAACAAGACAAATGATTGGGATTCAAGGCATATTAATATTTTTTTAGTTCGCACTAAAGATTATGGTTTCTATTGTACTTTAGTATTAAGTATAGACTTTAGTTTAGTACTCATATAGTCATTGAAGTTGGAATTGGAACTTGATATTCTATATATTAGTGGCTTAGTATTAATTTTTTTGAACTTCAATGCCTTCATCGCTTATGTATTGTATCTTTTACTAGTTTTAAACTATTCTTGAATGTTTTTTGGCAAAATTTAATAGTATTATATACTTTTTAAATGTATTTTGCTTTAATTTTATTTTTTTTCAAAAAAATTAGGGTTTACGCCTCGACCGCCTCGAGGCTTACGCCTCGCCTCAATTTCAGAGAAAACGCCTCAGATCGCCTCACGCTTTTTTAAACCTTGTTTGTAACACTAAGGATTGCCTTTTATTAAAATCAGGAAAGGAGTACTAATGATGGCCTATTATTAAAACATGACCTCTTTATTCCTTGCCGCAAAACCCATGGATTAAAAGAAGTCGCAGCTGTAGAAAACTTAAACACTCAAACTAAAAAAATGGCAAAGCCTTCTCCCACTATAAGCAGGGTCGGCTACATGGATTCTTGCTCAAATTCATGTTGAAAGATTCGACTATTTTTTTACGCAGGTTGTCGACTACCTAATGCAACCTCCACAAGAGGGAATTTAAACCTTGATCTTTTGGGTGGTAGGCACACTGCACTAACACCATACAATTTAAGTGGGTACAATAGCTTATCCCAATGATGTCTATATATTGCAATCACCTTTTTACATCGTTGAAGGGAAGCACGCGTGCAAGAAATAGCAAAAAAAAACAAAGTCCCAATCATGATTTTTAGAAGCTAAATAGCATAGTTACAAAGACGAATTTAGCAAATCTACAACTAATTGCTCTAATAAATTCCATCCAACAGATTAACGATGTCAATACACATATTTGTAAATCTCTTAATATCTTAGAGGGATGTTTACACTCATAATCATGAATACATGCATAATTACACAACACAGTGAACCCTCCATAACCTCGAATTACACGTAGAATCTTGAATAGCCCCTCCATTTATATCACAGCCCTTCCATCTCAAGTATTATGGATTGCTTTGCATTGCGGAGATCCTAACTGACATGGGGCTCTCCCGGACAATGTGAGGGCACTCGCAGAACATGGCAAATGAGGGCTTACAAGGCTAATCAAATCTCGTTCGACGCTACACCAATATCCCATGTTCGATGTTGGGTAATGTCACCTTATTTGGTGGAGACAAAGATCAAGGAATGAAGGAGAGAAGTGATGATGGCGAAAGAAGGTTGGAGGTAGCAGAGGTGTTGGAGGAGAAAAGGAGGAGGTGATGACGACAGTGGTCCAGAGAGGAGGGCATGCAGAAGACTAGAAGATTTCATGGGTGGAGGTGTCCCAAACACGGGGACCCATAAGTATGGAAGCAATGAAGGGTAGGAGTCTCCTCGACATAGTACCGCATTTTTTCCTAGAAAAAGTGTCGAAGAAATGAAGGAGAAGCCATGGCTATAAGTTGAGACAGCATGTATTACACCTAAGACAGCCAGCATGGACAACACGTACTACACCCAAGACCATCAACATGATAAAAATAGGGGCTACCACCACTCTCTAGACCAAGAATGTTAAGGCGCACGCCTAGGCGCCCAGGCACCCCAGGTCGTGTGCCTAGAAAGAGCGCCTTGATTTTATAGAAAACGGCGTACACCTTGGGTCGCCTAGGCAACAATTTTTTTGTGTGTATTTTTGAAAATGTGATATATATATCGCATTTACAAAATGCGATATACATAGTGCATTTACAAAATGCAAAATGCGATATACATAGCACATTTTGAAAATACGATATACATAGCGCATTTTTGAAATGCAATATACATGTTGCATTTTTGAAATGCGATATACATATCTTAATAATCTAGCATCCAAACATAAATTACCCCACTGCATTCGACCCTCATTCGACCATGTAGCCCGCAAATACCTTGCGTCGTCCCTATAGAGAAAAAACTCCTCCGCAATGACCTCCCTCCTCCTCCGGCGGTCCCCCTCCTCCTCCAGCGACCTCCCTCCTCCTCCGGCGGTCCCCCTCCTCCTCCAGCGACCTCCTTCCTCCTCCTGCGGCCTCCTCCTCCTCCAGCAACCTCCCTCCTCCTCTGGAGGCCTCAATGGAATCCTTGGATGGGGAAACCATTACTAATCATACTACACCATTCCCATCTACTGTGCAAAGGCCTGGGGAAATTGATCCCCGCTTCATCGACAAGATGAATGATCCATGCTTGAAAGTAGCGTCGAAGGATCCCGATCGGAAGTGCTCTTTTTGGCCAAATATACTAGACAAGAATAAGGTGCAATGTGCATTGTATAGCCACATTACTAATGGTGGCATCAAAAGGTAGAAGGAACACTTGATTGGTGGTTATCGTGATGTATCTACGTGTCTGAAAGCCACTGTGGAGATTAAGAAAGAGATGGTTGACTTCAAAAATCATAACAAGAAGAGGAAGGTAGTCGTTGATTACAGATATAGTGGAGCTGATTCAAACATTCCAGATGCAGATAATGGTGATCGTGGTGAACATGTAATCTTGGATGACTCACAACCTATGGCAACAACAGGTAAAAACGTTAATTCTGGTTCTGGCTCATGTTCTGCAAACAGGCCACCTGTACGAGAGTATCCACACGGCAAGGGTCCTATGGACTCGTCTGCTAGCCTATGGGAAGTTGTGGCACAAAGGAAGGCAGCAAGGGCTCGTGGTGAAGAACAATAAACTACAATTGTGTTTTCTTTAAAAAAGGAAGCTACACAGGTGGATGATGTCATAGCTGAGCTATTCTATATTGGTGGCATTACTTTTAGTGTTGCACAACGAGAAGCATTTGAGGTGGAAGTGAAGGCTATTATCCAAGTTGGGAGAGGATTTGTTCCCCCATCTTATCACTAATTGCGAAAGCCCCTACTTGAAAGACTATATGAGAGCCATTGGAGGACATACGGATGCACGATTATGTGTGATGCATGGACTGATAAACGACAACGAAGTCTGATAAACTTCCTTGTTAATTCTCCAGAGGGGTCATTTTTTATTTATGCAAAGAATGCAACATCTGATGTACACACTGGGGAATATGTGTTCAAACCGATAGACGAGGTTGTGGAGATGGTGGGTGAGGAGAACGTTGTACAAGTTGTCACCGATAATGCAAAAAAATTTGTTTTAGCAGGAAAGCTACTGATGGAGAAGAGGAAAAACCTCTTTTTGACTCCATGTGCTGCACACTGCTTGGATTTGATGCTTGAGGATATTTCCAAGTTACAAATTTGCAGGAGTTATCAAGAGGGACAGAAAAGTAACAACGTATATTTACCAGCATATTTGATTGCATGATGCATTTTTACAGTTCAAAGAGGATCACCAAGAGCTGTGTAGAAGCGAAGTTACCCGCTTTTCTACCAACTACTTGACCCTTACTAGTTTGTTAAAGAAAAGGAAAGCGTCGGCATCTTTGTTTATTTCTGAGGTGTGGAACACTAGTTCTTAGTCGAATACACATGATGGGAAATATATCTATGAAACTGTGATGGCGAATGATTTCTGAGTAAAAAATTGAAGAATACCTTAAAGTTGTGCAACCCATCATTAATGTGTTGCGTTTAGTGGATGTTGATGAGAAGCCACCCATGGGCTACAATGCTAGGGCATTTGACACTGCAAAGGAAATGATTATTGAAAACTTTAGCAGGAGGGAAACATATTACATGCCTATTCTATAAATTATTGATTCTCGTTGGGATAATCAGATGGCTCGCCCTCTGTATGGAGCGGGATGTTTCTTGAATCATGCATTTCATTATAAAGTGAAGGACACCAATGAGGCATTGATGGGAAGGTATGAAGGTGATTTCATATTTTACCTTGAGAGAATGGTTGATGATCCCGATCAACAAGACGTGATATGCTTAGAAATGGAGGTCTACAAAGGAGCTCGTAGTATATTTGGCAAGACAATTGCTATTAGACAAAGGGAAAAAAAACCTCCTCGTAAGTTTTTTCTAGTAACAAACAGGTAGACCCCCTCGAGGGGTCACCGCTTTAGAAATTCATTAATAATTAATTTGGTTACAAAAAGTTAATGCGTGCTCCAAAAAGAGTGGAGCGTGATGCAGTGAGAGACTACATTTTCTGGGTAAAACCTCTTGTTGTTGAATAGCAAATCATTCATTGCAAGCCATAAAGCCCATAGTGCCGCGAAACCCCTCGAGCAGTCATCTGTCGAATTGCCCCATATCGAACGGACCGAGCTCCAGAACTCCGTGGCTCCCCCCTACGAAACCAAGGGATATCCAGAGTCCTCCAAACTGCTTCAGAATCCGAGCATTTGAAGAAGATATGTTCTGAATCCTCCACCATTGCATGACATCTGTCGCACCCGGTATCGTCGATGCCCACCAGCCTTTCCCTCTGTGCCTTATCGCAGAGACGTCCCTTTCTTAAGGACTATAGAAATACTTTAACTATGTCCGGAACCCCTAAGACCCAAATCACTTTGACATCCACGCAGAAATCGTCATCCCGCTCTTCCGTCGCTGTCGTCAGCTCCTCATACGCTTTCCTAACCGTGAATCTTGAATCCGTCCAGACAAAATGGTCAACACTTGACTCCCACTCCCTTGGGTCGGTAATTCTTCATGCAATCTTAAGAAGTCCTTTGCACGCTGATCAGACATCGCCGATTGAACTGTGGGACCCACGTACCGTCCACCGCCGCGCATGATAAAGTGCACTCCTTATCCGTAGCCATAGCAAAGAGACGAGGGTACCTCCCCTCCAACGTGCCATCACCAGTCCAATCGTCCCTCCAAAATCTGAAACGACGTCCATCCCCCACCACCGATCTAAACTTGTGCGACAAGAGCAGCAGCACCTCACGAATTCCAGCCCATAGTGGAGATTCAAAATGGCATCTCCTAGCCACCATCTCACTTTCCAGCCCATATAATGCCCTCAACAACCTAACGGCCAGCGCATTCGACGGTCCCCAGATGCGGACAACCCACTTTGCAAGGAGCGCGATGTTCATGGATTCAACATCCCGCACCCACAGTCCTCCATCAGTGCGCCTTTTTGTAATGTCTTCCCATTTTACCAGGTGGAAACCGGTCCCCTGCTGCCTACCATCCGACCAAAAGAATCTCCTCATCAGAACCTCTAGACGGTTTCTAACTCCCACTGGCATCAAACGGGTGGAATAAAAGAAGATCGAAATAGCTGAAAACGCATGTTTTAACAGGACGAATTTACCTACCCTGGAAAGGGTGACGGCCTTCCACCCAGCTAATCTCTATTCAAACTTCTGAATCAGACCGTCCCAGTCCATCTTCCACAGCTTTCCCGCAACCAGCGAAAATCCCAGATAAGTAATAGGGAGTTCCCCCAAGGGGCAATCAGTCCAATCAGCTATAGCACACCTCTCCGCATCATACATCTCAAAGGTGATCACTGTAGACTTTCTCTTGTTGATTTCTAGACCGGATAACGATCCAAATATCTCGACCAAGTGTGTCGCATTTGCATTTTGAGCCTCCGTCCCTGCCAAAAACAAGATCCTGTCACCAGCAAACTACAACAAAGGGATCGAGATATCCCCCTTCTTGTACCCCTCACTCCACCACACATTAACCACAAGCTTAAATAAAACTCCTAGCACGTCCGCAACTAATACGAACAGCATTGGTGCCAACAGGCACCCCTGCCTCACTCCTCTTTGGACGCTGGAAAAAACCAACCAGGCAACCACAGGCCTGTCGTTCACTAAAACAGAGTAGGAAGAAGTGGTTACGCAATGCTTTATCCAGCTAATCCATGCCTCAGGGAATCATATCCTTCTGAGAGACATCCAAAGGAACTTCCAGTCCACACAGTCGTAGGCCTTAGCAAAATCAATTTTCCACATCACCCCTCTCGCCTTCGTCCGCTTCCAGTCTAAGCATATCTCCAACGCCATGACCAAACCATCCGCCATTTCCCTCCCCGAGATAAACGCAAACTACCCCTGAAGAATCACCGAACCCAACACCCCTTTCAGTCTGTTTGAAAGCACTTTCGCGATTACGAGATATACGGCATTGGAGAGCACGATGGGTCTGTAGTCATCGATCCTCCATGGAGTTTCCTTCTTCGGAAGAAGGAAACGCAACGCCCTGTTGATCTTCTCGAAGCCGTTGTTCCCCTCTCTGAACTCGTTCATCAACTCCAAAAGGACATCCTTTAGCAGGTCCCAGAACTTATAAGTTATATTTCATTATTTATATTGAATGATTTAATGGTAAGACGTGTTTACATTATAGACTTATTGTGTAGTGGAATGGTGGGATACTTATGGAAGTCTCACCTCTGCTCTGAAGCGGGTGGCAAAGCGTATTTTGGGACTATGGTGCATATCTTCCTCTTACGAACGCAATTGGAGTGCTTTTGACTTTGTGTGTATCAAAAACACTTGTAAATTTACAAATATAAGTGCCAACTTTAAACTTGTAAATTTATGTAATACTTGAATGAATGGCAGATCCACACAAAGAGGAGGAATAAGTTGGAGGTTGATATACTTTAAAAGCTTGTTTACATCTAATACAACAAGCAACTTGAGGAAAGATTCAAAAATAGGAGGCCGGGGAATTTAGCAAAAGATTTTGATCCAACTACTCTTTCTGAGTTACATTGGTCGCATGAATGGATGACGGGTCTTTACGTGGAACCAGAGGTTGTACAAGGGCTTATATTGAAGGCCATTGATGAGGCATTATGTGCTTCTTAAGCATATGAAGGTTCTCGTCCTAGGAGTCAACTACAAGCACAACCAAGCACTTCAGTACGTGGTGGTCTCTGTGGTCGTGGTCGTCGTGGAACTCCTCATGCACATGTGATTAGGCGACAATATGTTCATGTCCCTGACAATGAGAAGGAAGAAGAGGAGGAAGATGATTGGATGGATCTAAATGATGATGGCCAAGAGCAAGACGAATGACATGAAAAAGAAACTAACATGTGTGATGATGATGATTGAAGCATTAGATTATTGTCTTTCAGTCTTTGACATGTGGTGTTATACTAAACAATTTGTCTGTATTTTTACTACATCCCCCCCCCTTTTGGTTGTAACTGGATAGCTTGTTTAATTATCTATGTTCTGGTTCCTTTTTTTGTTGTGATTCTTCATTCTTGTGATTAATAATTAATGTTTGGTTAAATGACATTTATTACTCTAACACTCTACTTACTATGTATTTATAAAATCAAAAGTTCTAAACAGATAAATAAATCCAATATCCTACTGTAAAAAATTTAAAAAAATATATTAACTGATGTCGCATCTCCAAAATGCGACATGCGCTTAAAAAAATAAAAAAAAATGATGTCGTATTTGAGACATATGACATCCATTTGCTTTTAATAACTATATGTCGCATGTCTCAAATGTGATATGTAGGACACATTGTGGAAAACGCCTAGGTGCGCCTAAGTGCACATAGGCGTACAGGCGCCCAGGTTCAACGCCTTGTCGCCTTGCCGCCTTAATAACCATGCTCTAGACCTCCTCTAGCACCATCAGCATCAGCAACTGTTGACGCATAGGCTATTTTGTATCTCTTTGTTATTTATATTTTCTTGTTATTCTCTTTATGTAATTTACCCATAGGCTACTCTCCTATATAAGAGAGCCTAGGGCTATGGAATAGATCATCTGATTCACGTTTCCCAACATGGTATCAGAGCGACGGTCCTAGGCCGGAGTTCTCGAAACCCTAAACCTACCCATCCCCACCCGTCGGCTCTCTCTTCTCCCTCTCTCTCTCTCTCTCTCGGCGCCGCCAGGCCCTTCTTCTCCGCCGATCTGTGGTGATCTAGGGCGTCTCCTGTGCTGTTCTCTGCAGCATCAACTGCGGCATCTGCTGCTGCGTCATCTCCAAGCGCATCTGCGGCATCTGCGCGGGCGCTAGGGCATCAGGAAGCAGCAGCATCTCCAGCGCACATCATCTCCGAGTGCGCACATCATCTCCAAGTGCGCACATCATCTCCAGCGCACATCATCTGCTGCGTGTAAAGGCTGTGCGCGTGCGGATTGTAGCGCGCGCAGATCCATGGGGATAGTTGCTTGAGGTCTACACATGCAACTAATCCCGTCTATGTCATTGTAGACAAATATTATCCATTGTCATACGCTCCAGTCTTCAGTCTCCAGTATGTCAGAAAGCAAGGCAGATACCCCATCTATGGGCGCGTTTCGTGGTCCAGCGCCCATCGTCAAGATGGATGGTACGAACTATGAACTGTGGGCAATGCAGTTCATGAGTATGATGAAGTCCACGGGCAAGAAGCATATTCTCACAGAGCCCGAGCCTGCAGAGAAGACTGGAGTTCATGCCTCATGGGAGGCAGACGACGCATATGCCAAGGTGTGGCTATCTGGCACATTGGCTATTGAAATCGCCAATGACATTCTACATCAACCCACAGCCAAAGACATGTGGGATATCCTCGCAGCGACCTATTCTCAGGCAAAGAATGAGACGAAGATCCTGCAACTACAACATGATATATTCACGATAAAGCAGAATGGCCGCCCGTTACATTCTCTCTATACATCTTTGAGAGGAATGTTTGAGAAGCTTTATAGCTTCATGCCTCTTACCGCCACACCAGAGCAGCAGAAGACATACAGGAATGCAACGATGGTGGGTGTGTTTCTCGCTGCACTTGACCCAGAGTATGAGGCCGCACGTTCACAGATCTTGGCGGACTCGACTATTCCTCCCATGGAGGAGGCTTTTCACAGATTGAGTAGGATAACTGTACCTTCAGCAGCTGCTAGTCAGAATCCCTCAGCCATGGCGGCCAACAGGGGCCGTGGTTCTCATTACCAGGGCCGTGGACGTACTCCCCGTGGAAGGGGTGGTCGTACTAGGCCTACATGCTCATATTGTCACCGCATCGGACATACTGAGGACACATGCTACTCAAAGCATGGATTTCCTGCATCTGCACGAGTCGCTGAGCAGATCGAGCCTCCTTCTGCTGCTTCAATGGATCAGCGTTTTGATGATCTGGTTGCCCGCCTCAGGGGCATTATCCCACCATCTGGCCCAGCACCGACGACAGAAAGTCATACTGATGTTTCTGCTTCTGCTTCTGCCTCTACGAGTACTTCAGGTAGTACACTTGCACTTCATAGTAGTAGATCGGATACATTGCCATGGATCATGGACTCAGGCGCTACACATCATCTATGTGACGACCAGAGTCTACTTTCAGGATATACTCAGATCCCTCCAGGACGGACAGTAGTGATTGCCAATGGCACACATTCCCCCATCACGGGTCAGGGGGAGATTAGATTGACATCCTCTATGCAGCTCAAGAATGTTTTACATGCACCGCATTTTTCTATGAATCTTTTGTCAATCAGTCAGATTACGAAGGATCTCCAATGTCGAGCTATTTTTGATCCATCTTCTTTGATTTTTCAGGACATCTGTACGGGCAACGTGATTGGTCATGGCTATGAGCAAGGAGGCCTCTATCGTCTGAACCAGACCCCATTTGCCGGAATCACATCTTCTCCCGCTGGACAAGTATCTTCTCTCCTGTGGCATCTGCGTTTTGGTCATCTACCGCTTCAGAAGTTGCGTCTTGTCTTACCTTATAGTTTTTCTCACACACCTATCCAGTGTGAGGCGTCTCAGTTGGGAAAACATCACAGGTCATCGTTTCCCAGTAGTCAAGGTCGGAGTAGTAACTCCAAATTTGAGTTGTTTCATGTTGATGTCTGGGGTCCGAGTCGTGTTCCCGATCATCAGGGGCACAGGTTTTATATTGTTTTTGTGGATGATTTCTCAAGAGCATCATGGGTATTTCTAATGAAAAATAAGTCTGAAGCTGGAAATATTATTATTCAATTTCTAAATGAGATTCAGAATGTTTTTTCCACAAATGTCAAAATTATGAGAAGTGACAATGCCTTAGAGTTATGCACCAATAATCTAGCCAACTACTACTCCTCTAAAGGAATTGTTCACCAAACATCCTGTGCCCATACGTCTCAACAAAATGGGGTTGCAGAAAGAAAACATCGTCACCTACTTGATGTCACAAGGTCACTTCTCATTCAGAGTCATGTTCCGTATTCATACTGGGGTGATGCAGTCCTTACTGCATGTTATCTTATAAATCGTATGCCCTCGTCTGTCTTGAATGAACAGGTTCCTTTCTCACTGATTTATCCTGACAAGGATCTGTTCACTCTTACCCCTCGTGTGCTTGGGTCAGTCGCGTTTGTCCATCAGTTGTCGCCCGGTTCTGACAAGCTCTCTCCTAGGGCTGTCAAGTGTGTCTTTGTGGGGTACTCCAGAACTCAAAAGGGGTACAAGTGTTTTGACCCTGTGCGTCGGCGGTATATGATCAGTGCAGATGTTACATTCTTTGAATCTATCATGTATTTCTCAGATTCTGGAAAGATGCAGCCGCCACCTATATCCCCTGACATTGTATTCATGGCACCACCAACGTCACAACCGCCACCAACATCTGAACCACCACCGCCGCCGCCACCGCCACCAATTGTACCTCTGTTACCATTCCATTACACCCGGAGGCCGAATCAAGCTCATGGTCCTGACCAGTCAACTAGCTCGCCTATGGTATGTAATGAGAATATTAATGTTGATGGATCTGACGACATTTCTCAGCAGGGTGTATTACAGGAGCATGGTGATACCACAGAGGACCTAGATGTTCCAATCGCTCTACGCAAGCCGAAGAGAAGCTGTGTCCAGTATCCAGTATCAGCAGTGGTGTCGTTTGAGAGGCTATCTGGACCATTCAGGACGTTTGCATTGGCACTTTCAGCTACAGCCATTCCACGGAACCATCATGATGCTATGCAGGATGCTAGATGGCGACTAGCAATGCAAGAGGAGATGGAGGCACTTCAGTCTAGAGGAACCTGGAGTTTGGTTCCTATACCTCCAGATGTTAGCCCGGTGAGTTGCAAATGGGTGTTTACAGTTAAGCACAATGCAGATGGTTCCATTGACAGGTACAAGGCACGCCTTGTTGCTCGGGGCTTCACGCAGACATATGGGGTAGATTACCTAGACACCTTCTCCCCTGTGGCGCGTCATTCCACTTTACGGATCCTGCTATCTGTTGCGGTTGCTAAAGACTGGCCACTCTATCAACTGGACGTAAAGAATGCATTTTTGTATGGAGACTTGCAGGAGGAAGTCTATATGCAACAGCCACCTGGTTTTGCTGTTGAGGGGGAGTGTTCCAAGGTTTGCATATTGCATAAGGCCATCTATGGTCTTAAGCAGAGCCCCAGAGCATGGTTTCAGAAGCTTTCAGACCTCTTTGAGAAACAAGGATATAAACGCTCCAATGCTGATCATTCCTTGTTCGTGCAGAAGACGGCGAGAGGTATCATTGTAATCATGGTTTATGTTGATGATATCTTGATTATAGGTGATGATGACCAAGGCATTAAGCAAGCAAAGGAAAGGCTGGGGACCGAGTTTGTCACCAAGGACTTGGGAGTCCTTAGATATTTCCTGGGGCTGGAATTTGCCAGAAATCCATATGGATTAGTCATGACACAGAGGAAGTATGTCACAGATCTACTGAGTGAGACAGGTATGCTAGGGTGTCGACCTGCTACGACACCAATGGACCCTAGCATGAAGTTGTATGATGATGACACAGAAGAGGTGGATCAGAGAAGGTACAGAGAACTGGTAGGCAAATTACTGTATGTCACTATCACTAGACCTGATATACAGTTTGCAGTGAGTCGTGTGAGCCAGTTCATGGAGCAACCACGCCAGGTCCATATGGATGCCATACACATGATTCTGAGATATCTAAAATCATCTCCAGGTGCAGGCTTGATATTTAAGAAAGGAAAGGAGATTTTTGTTACAGGATGTGCGGATGCAGACTATGCAGGATGCCCCAAGGACAGGAAGTCAACATCAGGGTTTGCAGTCTATGTTGGAGATGCTCTAGTTTCGTGGAAGAGCAAGAAGCAGACAGTAGTAGCTAGATCCAGTGCTGAATCAGAATATAGGGCTATGGCCCAGGCGAGCACAGAAATGATGTGGGTAAAATCCTTACTTGCAGACCTATGTATTGATATACCTCTTCCTATGATGTTGGAATGTGACAATCAGGCCGCCTTGTTCATTGCAAATAACCCAGCTTTTCATGAGAGGACCAAGCATATTGAGGTCGACTGTCACTACATACGTGACATGATTCAGAAGGGGTTCATTGCTACATCTCACGTCACATCAGAGAATCAGACTGCTGATATTTTCACCAAAGCATTATTTAAAGGCCCATTCCAGAAGTGTGCGTCCAAGCTGAGCATGATTGATATCTATGCTCCATCTTGAGGGGGAGTGTTGACGCATAGGCTATTTTGTATCTCTTTGTTATTTTTATTTTCTTGTTATTCTCTTTATGTAATTTACCCATAGGCTACTCTCCTATATAAGAGAGCCTAGGGCTATGGAATAGATCATCTGATTCACGTTTCCCAACAGCAACACCACCACTACTCCTACTTCCAACCATAGAAGGCACATGCACTACTCTCACCAACCAAAAGATCTATTAGTCATCATAGGAGGACCCATGCTTGAGGAACTGGGTAGTTGTCAGGCATTATCGTGTTGGTGGCGGAGTGATGGAGTGGATTATAAAGGGGGTGTCGCTTTTGGCTTTATTGGTCCATCGAGTTGTTGGAAAGAAACTAGTGTCGGTGACGACCAAAGGGGAGGCCGTAGGGTAGTGGAATGGTGGCCTTGAAGAAAGGAGGAGAGGTGGAGAAGCATGGATATCTCGTGTCAGCTCGAGTGGCAGAGCAAATTAAGCCTCCAGATACTTTGGCTCCTCAGCAGATCCATGCCTTGATGACATTTTGTCTCGTATACAGGAGATAATGACTCATGTTGTTGGTACACTACTACAAGATTCACAGATGTTGCAGTTGTTGTCATAGCCTCTTTGAGCTCCTCAGGTATCGCATGCCTTTACCAATTGTAGCAGGGCAGATACGACAGAGTAGGTTATGGATTCTGGTGCTTCTTACCATCTGTGTGGCGACCGAGACTAATTCAGATCTTATAGGTCTTTAACCCTGGTAGATGGGTTGTCATTGCGAATGGAGTTCACTTACCCATCACAGGACATGAGGAGGTGCATTTGACGCCATCCATGTGTCTGCAGAATGTTTTATATGCTCATGATTTTCATATAAATTTGCTTTCTATTAGTCGCATTACGAAGGATCTACACTATCATGCTATCCCTCCTCTCTTGTATTTCAGAACATATTCACGGGCCGAGTGATTGAATGTGGCCATGAGTAGGGGCTCTACAGACGGGTGGCAGAGCAAATTAAGCCTCCAGATACTTTGGCTCCTCAGCAGATCCATGCCTTGATGACATTTTGTCTCGTATACAGGAGATAATGACTCATGTTGTTGGTACACTACTACAAGATTCACAGATGTTGCAGTTGTTGTCATAGCCTCTTTGAGCTCCTCAGGTATCGCATGCCTTTACCAATTGTAGCAGGGCAGATACGACAGAGTAGGTTATGGATTCTGGTGCTTCTTACCATCTGTGTGGCGACCGAGACTAATTCAGATCTTATAGGTCTTTAACCCTGGTAGATGGGTTGTCATTGCGAATGGAGTTCACTTACCCATCACAGGACATGAGGAGGTGCATTTGACGCCATCCATGTGTCTGCAGAATGTTTTATATGCTCATGATTTTCATATAAATTTGCTTTCTATTAGTCGCATTACGAAGGATCTACATTATCATGCTATCCCTCCTCTCTTGTATTTCAGAACATATTCACGGGCCGAGTGATTGAATGTGGCCATGAGTAGGGGCTCTACAGACGGGTCCAGCCTCCTCATGCAGGTGTTTCTACTATTCCTACCAGACCTGTCTCACCATACCTACGACACCGCTTTGGCCACCTTCCCATGTAGAAGTCGTGTCATGTCCTGCCACAAATTTCCACGAGATCCTCCTTACAGTGCGAGGCTTGCCAACTTGGGAAGCATTATCGCTCGTCGTTTCCATCTCATTAGGGTCGAGCAATTCTCAATTGTTTGAGCTGCTTCATTTAGATATTTGGGGTCCAGTCGTGTTCTTGTCACCAAGGACATCATTTTTACTTTGTTGCTATTGCTGACTATTCTAGACTTTCTTGGGTATTTTTGTTAAAGAATAAGTCTGAGGTCGAATCTGCCATGAAAACCTTTATTACTGAAATAAAGAACATTTTCTCTGCTACTGTCAAATTTTTACGATCTGACAATGCTTTAGAGTTCGGCACTTTACAGCTATCTGAGTTGCTCATGTCTCTTGGCAGCATACACTAGACCTCGTGTGACTATATTTCTCAACATAACGGTAGTGCTGAATGAAAATACTGTCATTTACTTGATGTGACTCGAACCCTTCTGATTCAGAGTCATGCTCCTCACTCTTATTAGGGTGATGTGGTTCTCACTGTCTACTACTTGGTGAACCACATGCCATATTCTGTCTTAGGAAAAAAAGGTTCCTTTCTCGATTGTATTTCCCAAGGACTTATTCTCCCTTATACCCCAAGTGTTTGGCTCTGGGGATTTTTTCTACAATTTGATGCTTGGTAGAGACAAGATCTCCACTAGAGCTGTCAAATGTGTCTTCTTTGGCTACTCTCATACCCAAAAGGGGTACTAGTATTTTGATCCGCTTTGACAGAAATACTGTTAGTGATGATGTCACGCGCTTTGAGTCGGTTATGTATTTCTCTCCCTCGGGTGATAGGATGACCCAATCTGACTTTGGCGAGGAGGTACGCATGCCTCCTCGTATGGTTGTAACACCTCCAATACCTGCACCACCATCTCCACCATCACCACGACCATCATTACCTACACCTACTCATGTGGTTGCTCCCGGACAGACACCAAATACTTTGACCCAATTTTCACCAAGTGTGTTTACTCGAAGGTTTCGCTCGGTTCCCCCAGCTCATGGGCCTTCCCCAACATCCAACACACCTCAGGTATGTAATGAGCACATTGTTTCTACTGATGGCACTACTGAGTTGTCTATGCAGCAAGATTCTTTACAGACTGAGTAGGTATCCTCTCAGAAAGGTAGTTTACAGGTTCACATGGCCTCAAATTTCGACGAAATTCGACCGAATTTCGATCGAATTTCGGTTTCGTTGGGCGACCGAAATCCGACTGAAATGGCCGATGTCGACCAAAATTTGTGGGGCTTAGTTCAAAAACAGACCGAAATGATCGAATTTCGGTCAAACTTTGACCGAAATTCGATCGAAATTTCGTTTCGGTCAATCTTTGAAACGAAACCCAAATCTGACATTTAAGGCATTGCAGGTTCAGGAGGTGGCAGGTGATGTTGATGCGCTTATTGCATTACGAAAGCAAAGATGTATTTGTGCTACATATCTTCTTGCAACACGGGTCTCTTTGAGCAGACTTTTAGAGGACTTCAAGAGATTTATGGTGGCACTTCCAAAGCTGTGGAGTTACCACTAACATATCAAGATGCACTGCAGGACATCTAGTGTCGTCTTGCCAAGGAGGAGATGTCCGCACTATAGTCGTGTGGCAATTGGATCCTTGTTACAACTCCTCTTGACGCATCTGTTGTGGGATGTAAGTGGGTGTTCATGGTGAAGCACCGAGCAGATGCTAGTGTAGATCACGACAAGACGAGACTTGTGGCCCGTAGGTTCACCCAAACATATGGGGTGGACTATCAGGATACCTTCTCTCTAGTGGCTAGGCATTCTACTGTGTGTATACTTCTTTCAGTTGTTGTGACACGTGATTGGCCACTCTACCAGCATGACGTGAAGAATACCTTTCTTTATGGCGATCTGCAGGAGGATGTTTACATGCAGCAGCCACCATGGATCGTTGCTGAAAGGGAGAGTCCGAAGGTTTGCAATCCTCACAAGGTTATCTATGGCCTTAAGCAAAGTCCAAGAGCATGGTTTCAAAAGCTCTCAAACCTGATAGAGAGCAGAGGTTTGTGAAATCGACCGTTGATCATTCACTTTTTATTCAGAGGACTCGGAGAGGTACGATTGTCATACTTGTTTATGCTGATGATGTCATTGTTACAGGAGATGATATACATGGCATACAGGCTGCTAAGGATTTCCTAGGTAAGCAATTTGTGACCAAAGACCTTGGTAGCCTATGATACTTCCTTGGACTGGAGTTTGCCAGGAACCAACGAGGTCTTGAGATGACCCAGAGGAAATACATTACAGATCTTCCCCCTGAGATAGGCATGGTTGATTGCAAACCTACTACTACTCCTATGGACCCAAGCATGAAGTTGTATGATGATGAAACTATGGAGGTGGACAAGACGAGGTACATGAAGCTCCTTGGGAAGCCTTTTTTTGTGACTATCACCAGGATAGATATGTCCTTTGCAGTAAGCAACGATAGTCAGTTTATAGAGCATCCTAGATAGACACATATGGATGAAGTCTTATGATTATGAGGTATCTAAAGGTTTCACCGAGCACTGGTCTTCTTTTCAGCAAAGGTGCATCCCTTGTTGTTACAGCTTGTGCAAATGTAGATTATACGGGATGTCCTAAAGATAGGAAGACTACTTCTAACTTTGTAGTGTTCATAAGGAGTTCCTTGGTGTCATGAAAAAGCAAGAAGCAAACAATGGTTGCAAGATCCAATGCAGAATCCGAATACAAGGCCATGGCACAGGCTAGTACAGAGATGATGTGGGTCACATATGTTCTTACTGACCAGACAATTGAGGTGCCTCTTTCCATGCACCTCCAATGCAACAACCAGGTTGTGTTCTTCATCGCCAACAACCCAGCTTTCCATAAGAGAACCAAACAATATAGAGGTGGGTTGTCACTATACTCAAGACATGATACAGAAGGGTCTCATCTCCACTATTCATGTTAGCTCAGGAGACCAGACATCCGATGTTCTTACCAAGGCTCTAGACAGTGGGCCTTACTAGAGATATTGTTCCAAGTTGAGCATGATAGATATCTATGCTCTATCTTGAAAGGGGTGTTAAGATATTTACTATGTTTTGTATCTTTTATATATTTTCTATTTTATCGTCTCAGTTATGTAATTTGCCGAACTGGTTACTCTCCTATATAAGAGAACCCTAGGATCTTATGAATAATCAAGTTCTCTATTTCCACCAACAAAGATTATTGAAGCATATAGCACCTTATACACCTTCGTAACTGACCTTCTATCTGATCAAGTTCAACAGACAAACCTAGTAAATGGACCCTCAACAGCAACAAAAAACTCATACACCATCATCGAATCAACATTCTATAATCTGAAAGATCAAAGCAAAAAGAGTGGGCCAAGTACATTTCACCCACACATCACAACATAAATCTCATGATCTATTACCATATCAATAAAGGAGGAAATTGATCACAAAGATTCCTTACTTGATCCAATCATTCGACCAAAGAATGAAGCCATTTCCATCCTTGGTATAGGTCATAATAAAGAAGACATCCAACGAAAACCCTCGTATATCCCCTTTTAAAAAATTAGATGGTGGGTAGCCGCAACCCAATGGGCATATACAAACTAAAAATAACCCCATAGATATTTTGCACTTTTATGCAAAATATATCCGAACCATCACCCCCAAATACGCATATTGCACCCCCAAAAAAAACTACCATCATCAACACATTTTATTACAACTCACCAATCCACAAGAAAGACATGATGCATTTTCAAGGTGATCATAAATAACTTCCACATCAAGGACTCAAAACTATTTTCGACGCCAATCGAAAGCAAGCGAAAAAAAATCAGGATAGAAGATACTAGATAGCATCATTTTGAGAAGCACAATTTGATTGACCCTAAACGAACACATACGGCTTTAAGGCAGCAACTTTCTTCTCCAGCTTGTCCACCAAAGACAGTCAAATGATCCGACAAAGCCTACTACACATAAATGCCTAAGCACATATATGACAAACTTACCCTCAAGATATACATAAAGAAGCCCCACAAACAACTTCCTACAATAACAAGCCAAAAGTGACAAAGTAGATTTTCACTATTTCCCAAAGTCCCGATACATCATTTGAGAACTCCACCATACAAATCTTTTGGCATCATGAACCCACCATCTACAAAGAAATTTGTATCATTAGCATATTGCACGATCAAGAAAGAGAGTTCGCCACATTTATAACACTAACCTATCTTCCCTTAAATGGCATGTTCAACCATCATCGAAAGTGCATAGACCACCACCACAAAAAAGGGGTACAAGAGGACATCCCAGTCTAAGATTACGATATGGTTGGAGAAATTCCTCTAGATGATTGTTTACCAAACTAGGAACAATGTCAGGGTAGTCCATCTCATCATCTATGCAATCCAAACATCTTGAACCCACGATGAGAAAGGGAAGCCCTTATAAATATCCAGACTACACAATCATATGATTGAGCATAGAAAGGGAAAAATCAACCATCCACAACACAGACAAGATCGCATGCCTTCCAAACCACGATGATCTCCAAAGCCATAATCATGTGTGACCAGTGTAAAAGTTGACGAAGTCAATGCACACATGATCGATATATAAGCTTCAACTACTATATGAATAATGGTGTGATTTGTGTCATTTGTGCCCTCATGATCAATCTATAAGCTCCACCCAACAAAATCAGATATTGGCAGTTTTTTTGTTTATTTCTCTTTTGTTTGAAGGCTTCTTAGTATTTCATATTTCCCTCACATTTATACAGTATAACAAGCATGCATGGTAATGTAAACCAGTTTGTTCTCTTGAAAAATTTGTAATCTGATTTTTCTTTACTACAAATATGATCAGTGTGGGCCTTGAGGTTGCAATGCATTAAGGTTACAATCTTTTTCTAATACAGAGATGGATATTGTGGTTTTTTAAGAAGATGGCTGCAATGAAATTAGGCACTGTCTACAAGTGGCAGCCATAAAAATTTTGAACCCCTATGATTCCAAGCAAACAACAATATCCGGAAAAAGGAAAAATAAAACTTGCAAGAAAACTGAAGATGGTAAAGATACGCATATTAATATGCTGCAAGTTATGTATGTCCATACCCAAAAGACTCGAGAAGCTCCCTCGTCTGTGCTTCTGTGAAATAGTAAGGCAAGCCCCCAACAAAGATGCGATCAGGACCATCTGCTCCACCAATCGGACTGCAGACCAATATGAATAAGTAAGATCTACCCAATAGAAGGAACACAAGACTAACAGCTCTGCTTAGATTTATTTAATATTGATGTAGAACTTATAGAACAAATTGTACTATCAATGGCAGTACCCAGGCACCAGACCAATGGCAGCTAAGTTGAGATGAGGATTGGGTTGGCTAGGGCCGAGTGTGGCAGCCAAAGATGGATTATAATCAGTAGGCCTTCGCACTCTTACAGAAACCCCCTACAACAAGAACGTATACACAATATTATTGTTAGCCAAATATATTGTACTTAAGAGGTGCAAAACAAATACTTCAATGGAAGCAAATGAATAATGTGCATGTTGTCGGGGGAGGATTATTTTTTCTGCTACCCGAAGGAAATGAAAAGATACTTTTTCTGCTTTATTAATGCAAGAGGAGTGTGGAGTCGAGGTGAGCTACACCTCATTTTCGGAGATCTAATGCGATAGATACCGAAAATAATATTGCGAGTGCTATGTAAACGGGTAACCTAGCTGCGGGATTCACAGCATATCAGTCTCTGTAGTGATTATGACGACCATACTACTACAATGCCTATATTTAGACCTCTAATTTAGCAAATAAGCATATATATTACTATCTTAATTATTAATTAGTTAAGAACATTGCAAACCTTAATTTCCAAAAAAAATACAAATTCTAAAGTTATTTCCACAAATTAAGGGTTAATGAAATGACAAAAAATCAACATTTAAAGCCAAGGACATATCAGGGTTGCAAGTTGTGTGTGTCTTGCCGTCGTAAGCCTCAATACGTAAGCTAACAAAGGAGAAGGGTCCAAATCCACTGACAAACCCCCCACCTGACCACCCTAACCATTGATGTTGCCACCCAAGGTGATAATGGGTTTGACTTCCATCTCTAAAAACAAGGAACCCTCAAGGCCATGTAGTCTCTCCATCAATAACCACGAAGCATGCTCTTCCAACATGGAGAGAAACTTGCAAGGGGAAAACTACTCCCAAACACTGGCAACCTCGACCAAGATCGCTTCTAGACTCCCAAGCGACATAATGTTATTCACGGTATTAAGAACATGCCAAAAAATTGTAGAGATTTTTCTATGAATGAGAGGTCCCAACAGAGCAACAACATCCTCGTGAGCTCCATCAAACATTGTCAATCCTCTTAAAGGCACCCATCACGAAGGGCCAATCTCCCAAGCGACATATTGTTATTCACAACATTAAGAACATACCCAAAAAGCTGTAGGGATTCGTCTCTGCGTGAGAGGTCTCGGCATAGCAACGACATCCTAGGAGAAACAGGGTGACACCTGCGCATGAAGTAGCTCATGCACAATGCATGTGCTCTAAAATAAAGGAACAAAGTGCCCAAAAGGGAGTAGGTGTCCTTCATAGGCAGTTCACGAGCTGCCATACGAGCCTCGATTTTAGCCTATACATCATTGCTAGCACTCCATCGAGCGTTGCTACCAAATTTTCTCGCATGTATCTCATCGAGATCCATCCATTTTCTTATTGGTGCCGAGCCTCTAAAAAATAAAGGTCCAATAAGAGGACTTATATGATGGTCCATATTTTCAAATAACATTATTTCAATCCATAAATATTTTAATAAATACTTGTTACAAATGTACAAATCAACTCTTACAACACACGCATGGTCAATCATATCATTTCCTCATCCTCTTCATCACAAAAAATTTCTCCTCACCACGTGATGGCTCATGCTCCTCCTTCATCCTCCTACATGTTGTGTACGATCCACCCACTTCTATCCATGAATCATTGATCTCAATGCCCATTTCATACACTTATAAGCCTTGCAATGTTCATTCATCCTCATTGTTCAATGCACTAATAGAGGCGCCTTCAGTTGAACTTGTTCTTTCTCCATGCTCCAACTGCATAATAAATAAATATAAACAAATGGTTAGGCCTAACCTAAACTGATCTCGATCCCATATTAATTGGGTCAGATTGTTGGCCAACTAAGAAGAAATCACGTACCATGATACAACCCATGACCCATTAAATAAAATCTTCTTATGTCAAATTCCTTTCATCTCAAAAAACCCATCCCAAAGCTCATCTCTAGGGAAGAGGGGAGGAGGAGCCTATGAGAAGATGGGTACTATACCAAAATTATGAAGGTCAGCTTGCAAGGTAATGTAAGGACGTTTACATTGCGGGCTCGCATGTCAAATGGGTTCTACATGGTGGGGTATTGAGCCAAAGGCTAGAGATTTCAACACTAAGGATATCTAGCCGGAACGGGGCACAAAGCTCGCCATGAAACCATGGGACTATATCTCTTGAAGAGAAGGGTGCCATGGCTTGCTCATTAACAAGAAAATTTTGCTAAATTTCTTTCTATAACAGCTGGGATCAAATTGTAGGGGAAAACCAGTATGCTCGAATTGACGAAAAGGCAACAATAGATGTGGTTACAGAAGCACATAATTGAATAGAGGATTGAACTCAGATTCCCTGCTTGAGAATTACATGGGACTTGTTGCGCGACTAGGGTTTTTTAATAAAAAAGGTGTGCACCACAATATAGTACAATTGCTATGACTTGTATCTTCCCATGAGCCTCAGCAGTCAGCAGGAGGAAGCAAGTCATGTACATGCATAGAAAGCCAATGGGAACCTAAATGGATGAAGATATGAGTCACCATCGATGCAGGTAGAGAACTGAAAACAATCTCTTGCAAGATGACATGATAAACATAAGCAAACACTAAGTTCTAGCAATCAGTCACCTGATCCCACAAAGCACAAGCTTTGGCAACTGGGCAGCCCCTTCATATTTTTCATCAAGCCAAATAATGACTAACAGATATTACCAGAACAATAAACAAAGCTTTGTAGCAATCTCGCTTTGTACCAATCTAGTAAATTAAATTACATTGAGAAGGCAAAAATAACAAAAGGGACAACTTTTCACAATCCTTTGCACTAGGATACTCAACCTTCCCGATTGATTCGAACACTGGGCAGCCCCTTCAAAAGCCTATATTATTTAACCATACGAAAAGAAATCTTGCTTCACGACAAACTCACTCGATCATTAACATCTATTATTTACACTAAACTCAATCAACAGCTGCAAAGGTTTTGAGAGAACTCCCACTTGCCCCCTACACACCACACGATTTAACTACAAATGGCCAAACAAAACAAAAGCAAAACGTAAGGACTCCCACTAGTTGTGTGTTCAAATTTAGACATTGTCTATGTCACAATTGCAAATGCTGCCCAATTTTTTTACGGTTAAAGAACGATTACTATATAATATTAACCATTCCATTAAGAATCTTTAAAGGTAGAAATAAAAGACGTGCAAAGCACCAAATTTCACCTCATACAGAAAACACACCTCAGCATAGCCCACAAAATCCAGCACAAGATAATGTTCTTGAAGGCCGGAACACAAGCTGGCCAGAACACTAGGTGTGTGTACGGGGGACGAGGGTGGGGGTGGAGACTAGACTGTCCAAGTCGGTGTTGCGCAGTCTCGATCTTCAATCTGTCGACACATAGATGGTCGATATAGATCCATGAGGAGGTTCATTCGAACTACCTTTGTGCAGGAGGACCGGAGGCATCACTGATTTCACAGAATGTGATATATCGGCACTTGGAGGAGGGTAATTTGGGGATCCTTCATCTCCATGAGATGAACAAGGCTCCGCACAGAAAGAAGGCAATGAGAATATGAGGTGAGATGGTGGATCCTCGGTCCATTGTTGTGTGGCATGTACGATTGTGAGGTACTTACGATGTTACTACCGACATGGATATAAGGTGTGTAAAGGTGAGGTCACCTTCTAATTTTTGGAAGCACCTTTGCTCCATCATAATGAATGTGATTTTTTTCGCTGGCCGGGGGAACAATAATCTTTCCACTTTTGAAATGTTCATTGGATGAAAATGAAAGCTCTGTGGTAAGATTCCCCGAAGTCTTTGCTTTGGATGTGAACAGAGTTCATTCGATTGCAGATTGATGGTATTCATCAAGGACTGGGATGGTGCACGGTGGCTTACGGAGTAGCAACATAAAGAGGGTCTATTGTAAGGAGTTCACAGTAAAAAAGGCTTATGCGGGCCTTGATGGCGCAGAGTGTCCGGGTGACATGGAATTCGATAAAGATTACGGACTTTCATGGAAGGTTCATGTAACGATGAGGGTGAAATATTTATGTCGTTGTAGGAAAAGTATGATAATGAGAGGTTTAATTATGCATTTTATCTCAGATAGAGTGATCTGCACTGTTTGGGAGGCGAGGCACCAACCATAAGTTCTTCTAGTGTAATAGTGTTAGAAATGTGCAGAGGACAGGTGTTGAATGGCTCAACGTCTCAAGTTAGGGTTGCACAGATTGTTCTAGAGCTCAGAGGGCTAAGTTGATTGCCAATTTATAGGTCATTTGGCTTGCCAGGAATGCACTGACTTTTTAGAAAGAGAGACACTATGTTGGACGCATGAGTGTGTTTTAATTGAGTCATGGTTGAAGTACTTGTAATGAATAACTTTATAATAAATGGATCCCCTGGGTGAATATATATCAAAAGTGAAAACCCTTCATTTTCTTAAACAAAACAATATCACAGTCTCAAGGTATTGATTGCCTCCGGCCTCGGAAGAAAGTGTGATTATGTTGCATCAGACTGCCCAACAACAATAGCAGATCTTCACATTTCCATGCAGAGCCACTCATAAATATTAATGAACCCATACCTCCTGTTAAAAAAATCCAGAAGGCCTAACATGAAGAATGGATGACCATCATGATCCTCACCACACGCCACATTTGTACTACCAAAGAACGCCTGAAAAATAAGTGATCGATATTCTCCTTAGCACTGCATAGAAGACTGTTAAATTTGTGCACAGGGCCCAGCTACTCCTATAAACTCTGGCCACTAGTCTTTATCGCATGCTAAGCCACATCAAGATCTTTCCCTCCAGACTTTAAAAAAAAAAGATCTTTCCCTCAAGCAAGGCTCGCAGCTTCAAGATATTCATGAAAGAGTTCATGTGTCATCACTGATGTGTAGTGGATAGACGAGTTGTTGTGTCAAACACACCGAAAAAGGATCCCCTCAGTTGGGCCATCACTAATGTGTAGTGGCATATAAGAGTTCACGTGTCAATCTCACCGAGAGAAACAAAGGCCATTATGTTGTATACCAATAGGTATCACTGATTTAAAAAAACTACGGAGAAAATCATCAAAAGTGCCATCACAAGCAATAGACTTACAAGACTCATAAAAATAAATTTACTACAAAGAAATGTTTTAAAAACAAGCTGGACGCTAAATCAGAAAATATATTGAAAATATCGAAACAGAGAGGACCATGGAATCAAACCAATCATTCCAATAATGACGGCATCATTCCCATAAACAGATTAAATATAACCAGTGAGTAAAAAGTGATTGTACCAAGTTATCAACTGAACAAATCGCATTGAAACAAAGTATATGAAAAATACACATTTGCATATAATTAAATAGTTGGCCAAACCGGATTGAACCCAAAATAATAAATATACAAATATATTAACATCCATCAATAAATAACAAGAAAAACTGTGAATTTATATGTGCATATATAAGCATGCATACAATCATACACAAACACAAAGACGCAAATAACCACGAAGGAATAAACAAAACAGATAAAGCCAGATACTTATCTTAATGTAAATATCTTGATGTGCAATATATAATATTTTTGCATATATAATGTCAAACTATACTTACATAAACATATAATATTTTATTACAAACTTTCAGCCTCTATAATAGAATAATAATATTTAAAATGCAATCTTTACCGGAAGTTGTTGTATATGAGTTGGTTAGTAGTTTGTATAAGGTAACTGAAGGTCATTGGGTTCAACTCCCACCAACAACATTATGATTTTGTAGTAAAATAAAATTTGAATTCATGTTCATCTTCAACTGAGATTCAAATAATCAATTGAATAAGCGGTTTGACCAAAGATGATTCTATTTGAATTAAACCGGTGAAAACCAAATAATTGAACCGGCTCATGTCCGGTTGACTACTCCAATCTCACAACCAGTCAATTCCATATAAATAACACTTAAGAAGTAATCATCACAAAGTAGAAATCAATGTTCAGAAATTCGGTCTAGGCAGTCGCATATGCGGATTCGGACCATATAATGCATCGCATATGCTATATGCATTGGTTATGCGCTAATTGGTATACTCGGTCCGAGTAATCCGCATATGTGGCCGCGTATGTGATAGAGCTTGCCCGCCAGACCCGACCCGATAATGCACCCGATAACCCCAACACCCTCCCCCACTCGACAGTCGAATGCCCAAAGAACCCTAGCCACCCTCGACTAGTGACGCTATGAATGCCCTAACCCCTAACAGGGATAGGGCTCCACCTCCGGTATTCTTCTCCGCCTACTAGACCTCCTCCGCCTCCAATGTGCTCCGCCAAAAAAAGCTCCTCCGCCCCTCGTCTTGGGTGTGCTCCTCCACCAACCAGCAAATATTTTCTTCACAGAAACCCCTTGTTCTGTCAGCAAGTTCTTATTTCCTCCGCCTTCAGGTGTGCTCCTCCATCTACAGTCCATGTTCTTCAATTTTTAGGTTACTAATTTGGAAGAAAAATGGCATTGTGCTGGAAAATTTAAATACAATATAAAGGAATACTGGATAATTTTTTAGGTTAAATTTGGAAGAATTTTTTTAGTATTAAGTGCTAAAACAATGTTATTTTTTTTTAGATATATTAAATGCTAAATCTGGCGCATAACAAGCTACGCATGCCTAGATTTTTCCCGAATCATTCTTTGACAAAACTCAGAATATAAGCAGCTAACAGTTCATACAGTTCATGTCTTGTTTTGAATCATTTTTTCCCATATTTTATTGTTGGTCCTCTAAAGAAGGATTCTTATTAATGTTGTTATAATAATAGTTTTACGAATACTGGATTATAATAATGAGAAACTCAGTCCATGTCTTGTTTTATGAACAGTATAGTAACACTCTGGATAAAACCTCATTAGTAAAATTTTTTATAATAGTTTTTTAGGTTACTAATTAAAATATTTCATGAATACTAGATAATTAATATCTTTTTTTAGGATTTATTAAATGTTTTTTTGTGAATTTAGGTTATCATGGATTCGGAACCCACGCATGTTGAGGAACATGTGTTTTTTATTCCACCTGGATCTACCGATCTAAGATGGAAATATGTGTATCTCGTGGAGAATACCGATCCGAATTCCGTAACTTGTCGCTTGTGTGGCAAGGTCTTGAAAGGAGACTTAGAACATAAGTTTGGTTATTTGTGTGTGAACATTTATTCGAGCCAACACCCTTAGATATTTTGTTGTGAATATTATGATCTTCTCTATTAAATGGATGCCTTTGTTGTGAATACTATGATCTTCTCTATTAAATGGATGCCTTTGGAAATGCTTTGATTGAAATCACATTGTACAAAAAAGTCTTCACTTCATATTTCTTACATGTTATATTTTTTTGAAACATAAATATCTAATGTTTAAATTCATTATTATATTTTAAATTATTTTTACATTAAAATAATAGAAAACGCATAATCCGCATATACTTTTGCATGCCAGCTTACTCACATCAGACCGCCTAACTGAATAAATAATGCATACCGACTTTCTAAACCATGGTAGAAATCATCAAATGAGCTACAAAAGAATTCCCCAACCACCACCGTCAATCCCTAAATAATTTGAATGGAAAGTTCAATTTCTTTTGCATGTTTACATGATCAAGAAGGCAGAACAAAGGATTCATTGCTTATGACAAAGGAAAAAGGACAAAACAATAGAAGACAAAAAACTATTCAAAAATCTAGAAGGCAGACAACCCCCAGAACAGAATCAAATCATAAGTATATCAAAAGTATCATTTTTTGCCAATTATATTTCACCAACCTCAAAGATAATCCCATCCAGTGCCATGGCATTGCTAGCTTCTTCAACAGTCCTCATCTCCACAAAAGCAAACTTCTTTTCATGATTGATGTAGACATTAACGACAGCATCACCTAAAAAGAACTGCTCAATATGGCAATGACAGGAAAACCAAAACTGCAAGATGCTTCAGCAACTCCTAATGATGAGACTATGACATCAAATTTGTCAACATTACAAAGAAGAATCAAAGAAACAAATGAAAAGGGGCAGTTTTGCATATGTTATAGAATACTAGGTGTTCCAAACTCTATACTTGATAGGTTTGGAGATTTTGCATCAACGGACAACGAATAAATGCTCCTCATTTTCACAGAGGGTTAAGCAAATTATAAATAGAGAGAAAACTCCAGATTAGAGTCGATACTGCAAGACGTAAATGTTTCTCCGCTTCCAGGAACGAAACCATTATGGTCAAGTTTCTATTCCCTCATGATAGATTCCATCCCCGGGAAAAAGTTTGAGAATTGGGCATGAGAGCTGGTATCACATTGATCAGTTGGCAGCCACTTTCAGCAGCTCTCGAACTTCTCACATTTACCTAGATTCTAGTACAACACGAGAAGTACTTGATGCACCCTTCTGATGTCACTTTATACAGGGGATGGAGTTTGTCGATGTGCAGACGGAACAGCACATAAATAATAGCATCAAGATTTTACGTGGGCTTTCTATATTTTACCTATGCATTATAGATACAAGAGTTAAAATTTGCATCTTTTGGGTGGGAGGTGTCCACCCAGTGTCACCTCAATAATTTCACATGGTTTTGTGGGTACAGTCAGATTTTAAAAAATGATAAATAACCGGATTTTGAATTTGATGATGTTAGGCATTGGCTCTTTGGTGGTTTCAGAGTGCAGAAAGCCTGCAAGATATACGCAGCTAGAGACAGTCTGTAGCAAATACCCCATTAAGACTAGAACCTTGTGGAGTGAAAGATCTATCAATTGTGCCAGCATGCACTGGGAAATGGCCCAAGCCATAACAGTCAACTGGATGCGGGAGTTAGTATTGTATTATACCCCGTTTCTAAACAAAAGTGTAGAAGCCCTGATGGCAACGGGAAAGAGGCAGAGTGTTGATTCTTCTAGGATTCCCCATCAGAATCCTGGATGTGGGAGCTCGGGGACGTCGAGGACCACCAATGCAAAGACTGATGGGGCGATGGTGGGCAAGTCATACGGCTGCACCAAGGGGGTGAGGGTTATGGTGTTGGGGTTGTGATTGCACACACGGGGACCTGTTTCTGTTGTGCAAAGCCAGGAAATTTTGCGTCGAATGTGAGGGCATGCTGCACTGCTTCACGTTTGGAGGATAAGCACACCGAAGAATCGTGTGCAAAATCTGTAAAGTCCGATCTTGTATTGGGAGTGCAATGGCGAAGGAACAGCCAATGGAGGTTGCTTGAAGCGTGCGCACCACAGTTGAAGGTTGCGTTAAAACCGGCAGATGTTCAAGAAGGTTATGTTGGATGAAGTTTGAATGGCATATGGTTGTAGCACATTCTGTATCTTAATAGGTATCAGATTCCTCGGTGATTTTCAAGCATGTGTGGATCTGGATCACATCTTGGGAGACGTGTGGGGACGTTATGATATGTCCAACAGGACAACTGACAACACACGGTTACCTAAAACCTCCGACATCAAAGAGAATGTGTCACCCTTCCATGCGATCTCCGCCCCTCTGGCCAATTATTCATACAAGGGAAAGTGTCTTACGACCTAGAATCAAGGTTCGGGAAAGTAGTATGCGTATGCGTTCACACACATAACTGCGCAGTGAATAAGATGTGTGCGGGTTATAAGCAATTCTACACAGTTTCCAGATTTTAAATTTAAAAAAAATAAAAATCTAAAAAAATATTACATTTGATGCATATATAATATAAAATGATATTTCTCATAAGAACATTTAACACAAAAGCTATTTCTGTATTTTAATACATATCCAGAAACTATATATATCTAACAACTATTGAAATGCAAGAAAAATATATCCAAAACTATTGAACTACAAGAAATGCAAATCCAACAACAAAAAATTCAATGTCTACTTGCAACTTATGTTTAAACATCCAATAAATGTAGTTTCTTTTGATATATTATTTATCTTCTCATTATTATATGTATTTTCTTTTTTTAGTCTATATTATGTTATTTGCTCAAATAGGTTTCTCCTCTTTATAAGAGAACCCTAGAGCCCTAGGCCACTAACCCCACCCGTCGGGCCCTCTTTCTCTATGCCTTGCATTCCACCGGGCCCACCCATGGGCTGTTGCTCCGCCACTGCCTCCCTCCAAGGATGTTGCACAGCCACCAGACCATTGAGGTCCATCGTGCTGCCGCATGCCCCTTTGCGCCGCTGTCGGGCCCCCTAGGCCCCTTACAGGGCCACCCAGGCCCGTTTGGGCCACCGGAATCACCATCCAATCCCCCCTTGGGCCGCATGCACTGTCACACAGCCCCCACAGGGCCTCCTCATTTGCCACAAGTCAACGCCAAGGACCCCTAGAGCCCACGACACAATCCAAGGAGCTATTGTGATCCCATTTAGAGCATTTTCGACGATCCAGGAAGCTTTTTTCGGTCCGATTTTGACAAGAGAATGATGATTTCAGACTTCTAGAGCCCTCCGGCCCTCGTGCGGATACTCAATCCTGGATTGAAGATGATGGTTGTATGAGTCTACATATACAACCAATCATCTATATGATTGTGTAGACTCGCTCGGATCAATCTACTACCCCAGTCGAGTTTCGATTCGGCCCTCTTCTTCAACATGTCTTGTCGCATGGTGCCTTCAAATGGCCAGCACCCATCGTCAAGATAAATGACACCAACTATGAGTTTTGGTCCATATCCTGATCCTTGTGCAGTGAAATAACAAAGAGCACGTTCTAACACAGTCGGAGCCGACGGATAATAATGGAGAAATTGCTTCGTGGAAGCAATATGACATGTACGCGAGGATTTGTCTCTTTGGGACCCTCATCATGGAGATAGTCAATGATATCGTGAACCAATCTACTGTCAAGGCAATGTTGGATATCATGACAGCCACATATAACCACGCGAAAAATGAGGCTAAGATTCTTCAGTTGTAGTTTGACGCTTTCATGACCAAGCAGAATGGACGTCCTTTACGAAGTTTCTACTCTTCGCTTTGTGGCATGTTTGAGAAGCTTCATTGTTTCATGCATGTGGCCACATCTACTGAGCAGCAGATGGCGTATAGGAACTCCACAATGGTTTGAGTTCCCTCAGTTGCTCTAAAGCCTAAGTACGAGGCAACACGTACTCAGCTTATTACCAGTGCAGCTATACCTCCCATAGAGGAGGCATATAGTCGTATCAGCAGGATCATTGTCCCACCACCTGCCATCATACAAACCTCCTCAATGGTGGTAGCATGTCGTGAAAGAGGAGGTACTATACAATTCAGAGGACGGGGTCCCTGTGGCAGGGGAGACGGACGTCAGCATGGCCCACACATTTATTGTCGCCATCCTGGTCATTCAAAGTATGCATACTATCAAATGCATGGATATCCCACTTCTACTCGTATAGTCGAGCAATCACATCCTCTACGAGAGCATCTTCGAGCTCCCCGAGTATAGCCTAAATTTTTACTAATTGTAGTATAGCATATATGACAGAGTGGATCATGGACTCTGATACTTCCCAACATCTGTGTGGAGATTGAGCGTGATTTAGTTCATACAGATCTGTACCCCCCGACAGATCAGTTGTCATTGCAAATGGGCCCATTTGCCTCTTATAGGATAGGGGAATGTTTATTTCACGCCATCAATGCGCCGCAGTATGTGTTACATAAACCTGATTTTCAAATGAAACTACTTTATGTTACTGAGATCACTACGGGTTTGCATTATCATGCCATTTTTGACATATATTCTCTTGTGTTTCAGAACATACTCACGGCAGGGTGATTGGAAGTGATCGTGAGCAAAGGGGGCCCTACAGATTGGTCCAGACTTCATATGTTGGTGCCTCTTCCGTTTATATATGATCAGTCTCACCATATATGTGCCATCTTCGATTTGGTCACCTTCCAGAGCAGAAGTTGTGACATGTCCTCACACAGATAGATCTCCACACAGTATACCTTCCAGTGTGAAGCTTGTCGACTTGGGAAGCATCATTGTTCTTTTTTTCTAGGTCATCAGAGTCGTGGTAGTTGTCATTTATTTGAGCTTGTCCATTTTGACTTCAGGACCTTGTCGTTTTCCTGATCACTAGGGACAGGTTTTATTTTCTAGTCGTGGATGATATTTCTAGACTATTATGGGTTTTTTGTTTGAAAAATAAGTTTGAAGCTGGATCTGTCATTAAATGTTTCGTTATTAGAAGAAAGAATATTTTCTCTTCTATTGCCTATCAATGCTTTAGAGTTTTGTACATTACAGCCTTCTAAGTTCTTCAAGCCTCTTAAAATCATACATCAGACCTTGTATGTTGAAACTACTTAGTAGAATGGTGTTTCCAAACGCAAATAGTCACTTACTTGATGTAACCATGATATTTTTTATATAGAGCCGAACTAAACACTCTTCCTCGGATGATGAGGTTCTCACTGCTTGCCATTTAGTGAATTGCATGTCATCCTCTATTTTAGGACAGAAGGTCTCTTTCTCAATTGTGTTTTCCGAGGACATGTTCTCCCTTACACCTGTATGTTTAGCTCTGTCGCCTTTATTCACCACGGGACTACTGCTTGTGACAAGCACTCCTCAAGAGCTACCAAGTGTGTCTTTGTAGGCTACTCTCTTACCCAAAAGGGGAATCATTGTTTTTACCATGTTAGACAAAAGTGATAAGTTAGTGCTAACGTCACCTTTTTTGAGTCTGTTGTGTATTTCTCTCCTGCAGAAGGTATATGTGCCTCCTCCTATGGCACCGTCTTCTCCAGTCCCACCAACACCTACACCACTTCCATTACCATCACCTGCTCATGTGGCTCATGTACCACCACCTATACATTGTCCCATTTGTTACCATGTTTATACATTCGCAAGCCTCCTATTGTTCCACCTGCTCATAGACCTTACCCATCATCTAGCACCCCTCAGGTATGTACAAAGCACATTATTTCTACGGATGTTATTATTGATTCGTCCATGCAGCATACTACTTTACAGAATGAGCAAGTGCCCTCTCAGGAGGCTAGTTTACAGGATGGGGATGAGGTAGGTGATCTTGACGTGTCTATTGTTATGCGGAAGCGGAGATGTACATGTGCTACTTATCCTCTTGGAACCCATATTTCTTTGGGGTGATTCTGAGAGGATTTCAAGAGGTTTGTCATGGGGCAGACAACCGTAGAGATACCACAAACATACTAGGAGGCGATACAGGACGGTCAGTGATGTCTAACCATGGAAGAGGAGATGGCCAGGTTACAATCATGTGGCACGTGGAGTATTGTTACAGCTCCTACAGGAGCATCAGTCGTAGAATGCAAGTGGGTGTTAACGTTGAAGCTACGAACATATGACAGAATCGTATATCATTACAAGGTGAGGTTGACGTATGAGGCGGACTATTAGAATACTTTTTTCTCTAACGGTTCAACATTCTACACCGTAGATCCTTCTCTCTATTATAGTGACAGAAGATCGACCCCTATATTAGTTTGATGTGAAGAATGGGTTTTCGTATGGTGACTTGTAGGAGGAATTCTACATGCATCAGCCGACGAGGTTCGCTAGTGAGGCGAGTGTCATATAGTGTGTAGACTTCATAAAGCTATCTAAGAACTTAAGCAGAGTCCAAGAGCATGGTTTCAAAAGCTCTCCTACTTAATAGAGCAACAAGGGTTTATGAGATCAATTGTAGATCATTCACTGCTCATTCAGAGGACTTAGAGAAGTATAGTTGCCATATTGATTTACGTTGATGGTAACATCGTTACAAAGGATGGTGCAAGGCATTCAAGCAGCTAAAGATTTCCTTGGTCAGTAATTTGTAATCAAGGATCTTGCCAATCTACCTTACTTAAACTCGAGTTTGCCAGGAACCAACGAGGTCTTGTTATGACCCAGAGGAAGTATATTATAGATATTCTCTCTGAGACAGGCATCGCAGGCATGCGATTACTCCCACGGACCCAAGCATGAAGTTATATGATGATGACACATAGGAGATAGACACGAGGAGATACATGGAGTTCGGTAGGAAGCTCATATACGTGATAATCACTAGGCAAGGTATCTCCTTTACAGTGAGTAGAGTGAGCCAGTTCATAAAGCAACCTATACCGGCACATATGGATGTAGTCCATACAACTACAAGGTATGTGAAGACATCTCCCGACCTGAGTCTTTTATTTAATAGAATCAAGAGATGATAGAAAGACTCTTGTCATAGCAATGTTGTTAAGGCGCGCGCCTAGGCGTGCCTAGGAGGCCGCCTAGGCGCCCAGGCGCCCCAGGCCGTGCGCCTAGAAAGCAAGCCTTGCTTTCATAAAAAATGGCGTACGCCTTAGGTCGCCTGGGTGTCAAGGCGCGCCTGGGCGTCGCCTAGGCGACTTTTTTTTATACGTATTACACATATATCGCATTTTCAAAATGCGATATACATAACGCGTTTACAAAATGCGATATACATAACGCATTTTCAAATTGCGATATACATGTCGCATATTGGAAATGCGATATACCCGTTCGACCCTGTATTACCCCCCGCATTCGACCCGACCCTCATTCGACCCTGTTTAGCAGAGAAACCCCTTGCATCGTCCATGTCTCCTTCGCAGCCGCCTCCTTACCTCCTCCAGCGAGCTCCCTCCTCCTCCGACGACCTCCATACTCCTCCGACGTCCTCCCTACCTCCTCCAACGGACGCCCTCTTCCTTCGCGACCTCCTTCCCCCTCCAGCAGCCTCCCTACCTCTTGCTCTCCCATTGTAGAATGACTTCAATGGAATCCTTGGATGGGGATGTCATTCCTAATCCCACTACACCAACCCCATCTACTGTGCAAAGGCCTGGGGAAATTGATCCTCGCTTCATGGACAAGATGAATGATCCGTGCTTGAAAGCGGCGTCGAAGGATCCCGGTTGGAAGTACACTTTTTGGCCGAATACACTAGACAAGAATAAGGTGCAATGTGCATTGTGCGGCCACATTACTAATGGTGGCATCAAAACGCAGAAGGAACACTTGATTGGTGGTTATCGGGATGTATCTATGTGTCCAAAAGCTACTGTGGAGATTAAGAAAGAGATGGCTGATTTCAAAAATCGTAACAAGAAAAGAAAGACAGTCGTTGATTACAGATATAGTGGAGATGATTCAAACATTCCAGATGCAGATGATGGTGATCATGGTGAACATGTCATCTTGGATGACTCAGAACCTACGGCTACAACAGGTAAAAACGTTAAATCTGGTTCTGGTTCATGTTCTGCAAATAGGCCACATGTACGGAAGGATCCACACGGCAAGGGTCCTATGGACTCGTTTAGTTCCGCTAGCCCATGGGAGGTTGTGGCACAAAGGAAGGCAGCAAGGGCTCGTGGTGAAGCACAACAAACTACAATTGAGTTTGCTTTAAAAAAGGATGCTACACAGGTGGCATACGATGCCATAGCCGAGCTATTCTGTACAGGTGGCATCCCTTTTAATGTTGCACAACGAGAAGCATTTGAGGTGGCAGTGGAGGCTATTGTCCAAGCTGGGAGAGGATTTGTTCCTCCATCTTATCACCAATTGCGAAAGCCCCTATTTGAAAGATTATATGCAAGGACCAAAGATTTGCAGGTGAAGCATGAAAGCCATTGGAGGACATATGGATGCACAATTATGTGTGATGCATGGAATGATAAACGACAACGAAGTCTGATAAACTTCCTTGTTAATTCTCCAGAAGGGTCATTTTTTATTTATGCAAAGAATGCAACATCCGATGTACATACTGGGGAGTATGTGTTCAAATTGATAGAGGAGGCTGTGGAGATGGTGGGTGAGGAGAACGTTGTACAAGTTGTCACCGACAATGCAAGCAATTTTGTTTTAGCAGGAAAGTTACTGATGGAGAAGAGGAAAAACCTCTTTTGAACTCCATGTGCTGCACACTGCTTGGATCTGATGCTTGAGAATATTTTCAAGTTACAAAAATTTGCCGGAGTTATCAAGAGGGCCAGAAAAGTAACAACGTATATTTACCAACATATTCGGTTGCACGATGCGTTTCTACAATTCAGTGAGGATCACCAAGAGCTGTCTAGAAGCGGAGTTAACCGCTTGGCTACCAACTACTTGACCCTTACTAGTTTGCTAAAGCAAAGGAAAGTGTTGGCATCTTTGTTTATTTCTGAGGTGTGGAACACTAGTTCTTGGTCGAAGACACATGATGGGAAATATATCTATGAAACTGTGATGGCGAATGCTTTTTGGGAAAAAATTGAAGATTACTGTGTTGCGTTTAGTGGATGCTGACGAGAAGCCACCCATGGGATATATTGCTAGGGCTTTTGACACTGCAAAGGAAATGATTATTGAAAACTTTGGCAGGAAGGAAACAGATTACATGCCTATTCTACAAATTATTGATTCTCGCTGGGATAATCAGATGGCTCGTCCTTTGTATGGTGCATGATATTTCTTAAATCCTGCATTTTATTATAAAGTGAAGGACAACAATGAGGCATTGATCGGAAGGTATGAAGGTGATTTCATATTTTGCGTTCAGAGGATGGTTGATGATCCTGATCAACAAGATGTGATATGCTCTGAAATGGAGGTATACAAAGGACCTCGTGGTATGTTTGGCAGGGCAATTGCTATTAGACAAAGGGAAAAAAAACCTCCATGTAAGTTATTTTTTATTATTTATATTGAATGATTTAACTAATGGTAAGATGTGTTAACATTGTAGACTTATTGTGCAGTGGAATGGTGGGATATTTATGGAAGTCTCACCCCCCTCTGAAGCGGGTGGCAAAGTGTATTTTGGGACTATGTTGTACATCTTCCTCTTGTGAACGCAATTGGAGTGCTTTTGACTTTGTATGTATCAAAAACACTTATAATTTTACAAATATAAATGCCAACTTTATACTTGTAAATTTACGTAATACTTGAATGAATGTGCAAATCCACACAAAGAGGAGGAATAAGTTGGAGGTTTATAGACTTTCCAAGCTTGTTTACATCCAATACAACAAGCAACTTGAGGAGAGATTCAAAAATAGGAGGCTGGGGAACTTAGCAAAAGATTTTGATCCAATTGCTCTTTCAGAGTTAGATTGGTCAAGTGAATGGATGGCAGGTCTTTACGTGGAACCAGAGGTTGTACCGGGGCTTACACTGAGGGTCATTGATGAAGCATTATGTGCTTCTCAAGTATATGAAGGTTCTCGTCCTAGAAGGAGTCAACCACAAGCACAACCAAGCACTTCAGCACGTGGTGGTCTTCGAGGCCGTGGTCGTCGTGGTACTCGTCATTCACAATGTGATTAGGCGACAATATGTACCTCCTCATGTTCGGGATGATGAGGAGGAAGAAGACGAGGAAGATGATGGATGGATCTAAATGATGATGGCCAAGAGCAAGATGGACATGAAGAAGAAACTAACATGTGTGATGATGATGATGATTGAAGCATTAGATTATTGTCTTTCAGTCTTTGAAATGTTGTGTTGTGCCAAACAATTTGTCTGTATTTTTAGTACATTTTCCCCCTTTTTTGTTTGTGCCAAACAATTTGTCTATATGCCAAACATAGCTTGTTTAATTATCTATGTTCTGATTCCTTTATGTGTTGTGATTCTTCATTCTTGTGATTAATCTCCAATGTTTGGTTAAATGATATTTATTACTCTAGCACTCTAGTTACTATGTATTTATAAATACAAAAGTTCTTAACAAAAAAATAAATCCAATACTTACTGTAAATTTTTTAAAAAAAATATATTAATTGATGTCGCATCTCCGAAATGCGACATGCATTTAAAAAAATAAAAAATGATGTCGCATTTGAGACATGCGACATCCATTTGCTTTAAATAATTATATGTCACATGTCTCAAATGCGATATGTAGGTCACATTTTGGTAGACGCCTAGGCGCGCCTAAGCGCGCCCAGGCTAAACGCCTTGCCGCCTTAATAACCATGTGTCATAATGGCATTCATGTATGCCAGTTGTTGTTCAGTGCTGGTATTAATGGGCATAAAGCTATGAAAATGCTCAAACATGCCACGGATATGCGAGAAGTGGGCATAAAGAGGCCGATCATTCTACTTGGCTGAGAAAATGTCATGCTGCAACTGGAGGATTTTGCTCTCATTCTTTGCTCGCCCATATGTGTCAGCAATGATATCCCACATAGCCTTGGTTGTAGGTTGATTGACAATGTCATTGGCAATCTCCGTAGTGAGTATCCCGGAGAGCCAAATCTGTGCATAGGCATCATCTTACTTGTATGAAGCATTAGCTCCAGTTTTGTTTATCAAATCTGAATCAGTCAAAATGTGCTCCTTGTTATGGCACTGCATAAGGGTGCGAAACTGCATGGACCACAACTCGTAGTTGGTCACATCCATCTTCATGAAAGGAGCCAGGCCCTTCAAGGCATCGAACGACGAAAGAACGTCACCCTTATTTTCTGAAATGATGAAAAAAATGGTGAAAATTCGGACCTAAACTAGAGAGTAGACCTCTTTGAGCAAGTCTACACAATCATATGAAGGAACGATTGTACATGTAGACTCATACAAACATCCTCTTCAATCCTTGTTGTAGTCTAGGATCGGAAAATGTGATTTATATGCCCAAAACCATGTATTTTTATCAAAATCAGATCGTATAGGCCAGAAAAAGGGACTGAACTGCAGCCCCCACACAGAAACGGGTAACAAGGCTGCAAGGATGGGGCAGCCGGCGGTAGGGACAGCTGGCTTGAGCGGCTAGAGTGGCCTGCTAGGGTTGCATGGCCGGCCCAGCGGTCGAAGAGATCACTAGGGCAGCCGGAGGTGCCGCTAATGTGGCAGAGGTGGCCAGAGGGTCCCTTGTGGCGGCAAGGATGGTCGGAGAGGCATGTTAGCCAACGACAATGGGGCGAGTGGAGGAGGCAACGGGTAGGTTAGGGTTTAGTGGGATATGGGAACCACGGTCTAGGACCATTGCTATGATACCATGTTGGAAGAAAAATGGAACTGAGATATCATTATTGAGACCCTAGGGCTCTCTTATAAAGGAGAAAGTCCCTAGGTAAATTACATGAGAGGTACATGAAAGAAAGATAAATAAGAAATAAATATAAAGAGATATAAATATCTCAACAAATAGTATAGAAAATTTACAAATATATGTAAATATATAAGAATATAAGTATAAAAATGATTTATATATTTAAAATAATGAAAAATTCAAAACCGGCTAAAGGTTGATTAAATCTGATTAGTAATCCGGTCCTTACTAAGTGCCGACAATCGATGTCTGCAATCCCGAGCCTCAAGAATAAACAACTTATTCTTTTCTCTCCATGGTTTAAATATTTGTTTATGATTTACTTTTCAATGCATATAAGTTCCAATGTATATATTCAAGAAGTTACTACTACTTTAGATACGTAAAAAAACAAGAATAATATAAGTTATGGGATCACAAGCACAAGAGGCGATGGTGATGACCAACAATGATTAATGACCCGAGAGAAGCACCAACGAGATGTCGATCCATATAGGAACTAGAGTAGCATAGTAAATCAAATGCATAATCGAGGAATATGCAGACACATGCCAACCGCATATGTGGAGGAGTGCATAATGGACCAATTCAGGAAATCGTTGTGGTCTCCAAGCTACATTGGGGTATGTTACCGCATATAAGATCCATGTGATCGATTTCCTAAACACTTCATGGAGCATCACAGGACTCCACATGTTCGGTTACTTTGTCTATTGACCGCCTCTTACAGTTGCATGCTTTCAAGGGCATGCCATCCTCGAGAAGTAAGGGAGGGCTCACCTGACATCTTTATCTCGGCTCATGCCATGGCCTCAAATTTCAGCGAAATTCGGTCGAATTTCTGTCAAATATCGATATCCAGTCGAGATCGAAATTTGACCGAAACGACCGAAATATGAGGTCCTAGTACAAAAAATGACCGAAATGACCAAAATTTCAGTCGAAATTTCATCGAAATTCCATCGAATTTCTGTTTCGGTCAATACCGAAATGATGACCGAAACCGACATTTAGGGCCTTGGCTCATGCAGCTGACTGCTCATGCAAGGTGAATGTATCTCACAAGTCACGACATGGAGCAGCACAGGTCCCCGCATCCTCAGTTAGCTTGACTACCAGCCACCACTTACGAATGTACGCTTTCTGGCGCATGCCCTCCTCAAGAAGCAATGGAGGTTTTGCATGATATCTCCACCTCCCATATTTGCACCTCTTGAGTTCCTTGATCGACCGCTCCCCAATTTCTAAGCCATGTAGTTATGTACGTATTTCTTCGGACTCACCCCAAGGTCTGATTCAGAGATATCGTAGTAGACAGCTTCAAATATTCTAGCCCTTCTTTAAAAAAAATATTAGTGCTCTTTAAAAAGAAAAAATGGAGTTGGGTCAAAACCAAATAGAATACCCACTAGGTGAATTGGATTAACCACAACATGTCCCTACTGAATCGACTGCTTAAGAAAATGGTCACCAAACTTAGGTTTAAAAGAACCATATCCGAAATATCAACCAATACCTTTCAACTTAAAAACCAATGGCCCCGATTTAGAAGCAAAAGAAACTCTCATGCCTCCGAGTGAATCAGGAACTCCTCCCGTCGAGACAAGCGCTTGTACCAACCCCTGCTTTCGACGATTTCATTTGACAGGTCATTTCCCCCAATAGCAGCCTCCATAATCACCTTAATTGCCTTTGTGGTGTCCTTAATTATAGGCAACTAGTTGGCGGTCACTAAAGAGGTTTTCATCACCACCACATGTACCATTACTCCACCATTGATGATTATGTTCTCAATTGCGCTACTTCTGTAGGAAACTTCTCCTCAACCTAAAGGTTGAACCGACTATCAAGCTTTCCCCATATGTACAAGATTCTTCACTCAAGGTGCTCCTTTGGCAAACGATCATCATCAATACCTGGTCGATGCCCAATCCCAGTTGACATCCATCCTATATTATCTACACCACCTCCCTTAATAGCCTAAAGGCTTCCCCAATCAAATGCTTCTCTCAAGATGGTATGGCAACACTTATGATTTTGAATAGTTGTCGTCGCAAAGCTCCACTCTCATCATAGAATGAGGCAAGGTTGCAGAAAGCGGTAGTCGGTACTCGGTCGGCGGGGTCAGTGACTAAGGATTAATCGGCAGTCGGACGACTAATCGGATTTAGTCGGTCATTATTCAATTTTGAATTTTTTAATTATTTTAAATATATAAATCATTTTTATACATAGATTTGCACATTTTTTATACTTTCATAATGAAATAAAAGAAGTAATAGCCTTTAAATATAACATAACTGCATATTAGAATAAGTTTGCTTTTGCATTAACATAGATTTGTATATTTTCTATACTTACATAATGAAACAAAAGAAGTAAATGACTTTAAATATAACATTAAGCATATTTAGAACAAGTTTGCTTTAAAAAAAACAAAACACAAAAAAAGTATAAAAGCTTGTTGTAAAAGTCGGTCGAGTAGTCGGTCGACTAGTCGGGCTGACCGACTAATGGCCAACTAGGCCTAGTCGAGTCGGCTACCCCCCGACTCGACTAGTCGGACCGACTAGTCAATCTAGTCGGCCGATTTTTGCAAGCTTGGAATGAGGGACTCATCCAGCTAGCTTTGTTATTCAACAAAGATAAATATGTAACATGATATACCGGATCTCATCTGTTGAAAGGCCTCTGGCACACATTAAATCACACTCATATGTACATGATATTAAATATCGTGATAAATATCAAATGTTGATGATATATTAGTATTGTATATCGATGGACATCTATGTTACTCCATATATAATTTTCCCATAAATCGATCAATATCATAAATCGATCAATATCTCACAGGATATCGCCAATATATTGAGATATATATATATATATGGATATTGGTAGAAGGAAATTTTAAATGAAAATTTCTCATTTCGACAAATATTGCTGAATCGATTTTCCATCTTGTCATGTCGTGTTGATGATGCGTGCAACTTCTATGGATAAGGCTTACTTAAGAAGATTTTCATTAAATTAAATGCCTTTTGAGATAGATTTCTTAGGATTTTTTAATGTATTTGTGCTCTATTACTTGTTCTTGAGTTATTTATTCTAGTGTTAGGTTATGATTTCACACATTCATTGCCAATTTGCCATCTTAGGGAAATATTTTTTAGATGGTCTCATAAATGTGTTCATATTTACTCCAGATTCCATTGATTTCTTTTAAAAATCTAATCGACATATTTATATCTAAAATTTCCTCTAAAACAAACACTCCCATCATAGAGTATGTCGCTTACTCCATCATCATCACAAGGTTCCCATGTTTCGGCATGTTCGTTGTGCCACCGATGATACCGGCTCAACTCCAGATGATACCGGCTCAGCTCCACGCACATTAATCCATTGTTACATATCCTTGCATGTGATAGATTATAAGAATGTAATTCTATATTAAATGGGAGATTCATTACAAGTACATAGAGTAAGTAATATGGCACGAGCAACAACAACGAAGAGAAAGATATATGGATCTACCATGCAACTATTTATTTTAATTGTCTTTAGTTAAGATTTTACCTTATTAATAATATAGAAGAATATCTCCTTGTCTTTATAAAATGTGTTTTTTATTGTTATAAAAGATGTTTTAGATATAATCGTTGGATGCACTCCATTATTTTTTTTCGATATCACCCCCCAAGTGCAGCATGTAGCAAGGTATTATACACGTGATATGTGCGATGTAATATGTAACAATGTGTTAAACATGCATTCCTCTTACCTATAAGACTATATTTCTATGTTGTTTATTGTTTTAAGAACTATAATGAACTTAGTTTGCGATAAAATCAACTTTTTAAGCTATCTTTGATATTTCCACTGATATTTGTGATACATCACCATATAACGACAGTAAATCCATTACTAGACTAACCGATACGATATTGATATCGCAAGCCTTGTGTCGAACATCCCCCAAGTTTTTTCTTGTGTTTATGGCCCTTGGACCTAGCATTGCAAGCAGACATGTGGAAGGAATTTCTGCGTCTAAGAGTTGCCTTGGCTCATTGGGGAGACTTCAACATTACCGTCCTCAACTCTGATCATCCGAGATTACATGATAGCCAAGATCCCGGATCGGCCAATTTTGAAGAATTTATAGAAAGATACGAGGTGTTGGATGCGACTAATACTCACTATACATGGAGGAATTCGAGCTATTGTTCTCGTTCAAACCGGTTCCTCGAGTTTATTGAGGTCCTTGAGGTCCATTTGTTAGCATATGTTCTTCCCATCCCTAGTCCAAATCGGATAAATACCCATATTGTGTCGAACTCTGGGAAGGAATTTGTCGGCTGGAAGCAATAATACAATTATTCTTCTAGAGTTTTTCCAACAAGAATTCAGCAAGTATTCATCTACTGAGTTGGAATATAACCACAATCTCGACAGATGAACCTTGGAGATACTCCAATTGAAGATGATGAGCAGTACTTTGTTGTTGAAGTGTGTGGTGAGGATCTGGGGAAGCAAGGAGGCCATGGATTGTTGGTTGGCCCATGTTATATACGGAGTCAACGCATAGTGTTCATTGGTTCCTCGTCAATAACACCTTGCATACATATTTGAAGGGAATTTGTGTTGTGCTACTTGAACTTCCTGCGTAGATGTGTCTAGTGTTAGGAGACGGGAACTCCTTTGCATTTTTGGACAGATGACCAGACGAATAAAGGGCCCCTTTCAGAGCGCTTCGCCCGTCTTTTTTCATTTACGTCTGAAAGTGATATGTTGGTGTCAGAAGCATGGGCGAACGGTATTTCGTAACCGACATTTCGATGTTTTCATACTGCATTCTCATAGCAAAAACTTCTTGAATTCATGTAACTTATGGAGGTGTTGGAGTCCGTTGACAATCCTACCATGGGATGGGACCAATGGACGTAGCGGGAAGGAGATTTTTCCATGAAGCGACAGGTTTCACCTACCAAAGAAGTGATACATATTGTAGATTCATTTGGGAGATGTGAATTCCACTATGGGTCAAGGCCTTCCTCTAGTTGTTGTGACACAGGAGATTATTAACCAAGGAGATACATATGAAGTTTTTTTGAGAAAGCTACTCATTTTGTGGTGTTGAGGGGTGAGGTTTTTTTGAGAAAGCTACTCATTTCGTGGTGTTGAGGTGGAGTCTGTGGACCACATTTTCTTTTCTTGTAGAAAGGTTAGATAGGTATGGGCGGCAACAACTTCCGCTCTTTTTGGGATTCGGCCCATGACAACATTCATAGACCGCGGGGGGAGCGGGTTATCCCCATGGCCATTCTCTGGGCGGTCTGGAGGGAAGAAACGACCTTCTTTTCTCGGGCCAACGTTTTTACAAAGAAAATGTGTGTGTGCTAGCTAATCGGTTGCTTGCCGATTGGAATCTGCAAAGGGTGGGGTGCGGTGCCTGTAGACTCGCTTGTTCCTGTTATCTTTTTCTTTGGTTTCTAATATATTTTGGGGCGGACACCACTGAGTGTTTCCCCCTCCCCTTCAGACTTCAAAAAAAAGGTATGGGCGCAGGTGAATATCTAGTGGTTGTGATTGTTCGATATCAAAAAATGGAAATTTTTGGTGTATGCCAGACCACCAACACATAGGTAATGCTTTTGAGAATTCTTTGGGTGCTCGACCCGTCAATATTTTAAACAAATTTATTTAAGAGAATTATCATGACTCATGAGTGAACATTTCGACTAGAATCCTTCAAATCAAAGGCTCTAGAGTTGGCTACTTGTTGAGATGAATCATGTGTTTAATAATAGAAAGAATCAATAAGCAGGCTTTACACCAAGTGGCACACGTACATTTGCTTAGGTTTGGACCAATGAAGCATAAAATATGGTATTATTTTTTAGTTGCATTTGTTCCTAAGCAAATCCATGCCATTTCATATGTTTATTATTTTTGATAAGCATATGTTTTAGTTTGACAACATTCTAATATTGATGATCATTAGCATTCGCTCCGATTCGGCTCGCTAAAAGTTCGATTCAGATTCGAATCGAAAATAAACGAACCGAACCTGAACACGAGTTTGTGCTCGATTAAACAAACGAACGGAACCTCAAAAACATAAGTTCGCTCAGGCTCGGTTCGTTAAAAGTTTGATTATATACACACATACATACATAAAAGTATATATACATATATATTGTATATATAAGGAAATAATACATTCTATATTAATATAAGGGCATTCACTTATGTTCCCAAATCCATCTAGTCATCCACTCCCTAAGTCCATATTCCATATTCCCGAAACCCCACAAAACCCCCCCTGCATCTGCGGTTTTTCCCTTTGAACAAAAACGTCTGCACAACATCTATTCTTAAACAAACCTTTAACGAACCGAACCTTTACGGACCTTATCCGAGCCGAACCAAACATGATTACATATTTCATTTTATAGAGCCGAACCGAGCCCAAGCCTGAAAATATGCTAAACGAGCCGAGCCAAGCCTAGGTTGGTTCGCTCAGGTTCGGCTCGTTTACACACCTAATGATCATCAACCAATCTAAAGAAGATGGTATCATGTTGCACAATATGATCTATAATATCTAGTGTAAACAAGAACTTGTTTCACTTCATTCACAAAAAAATATAAATTTCGCATCTAACCTGGACCAGCTGCATTCCCGCCTATAGCAACCATAACCTGGCTGAAAAACGTAGCAATTGTCTGCAAAGTGCAAAAAGTGTACAAAGGTGAGGACTGGAGAAATATGTTGCGCTAGCAGTTCAAACAAGGCAACCTTAAAGCAGAATGTATAACTGTGCAATAAACCCAACAAAATTCATTGGCTGCAATTCCATGAATAGTAATGTAAAAATGAATTAATGCCTTCTTAAACATACATGCTAAGGTGGGGAGAAACAGGAGTCACCACACAAGAAAACTAGCTACAATTCAAAGAATAATCATGGGAAAATGAATTAATTTGGTTACTTGAAACTAAATGCCAACGTTGAAGAAAAAACAGAAGAAATGACGGAGAGATCATGACCAGACCAAACGAAAGGTAGTTCTGCTCAAAATAGCTGTTTTTCCCTGATGGAATGCTGAGCACTTCGACCGCGTGCAAAAAGAAAAGGTCGCCATATACCATCCAATCTACGGGGAGGGAAATCCGATCAACAGGAGCGCCTGATTTCCAACGTATACAGGCCTACAAATGCTACCATGAGAGCAGAATTAGGGGTGGAATTGATGCAAACTCGCGCTGATTTTCCAGGGTCAGCATGGCCGATCAGAGGAGATTTAAACCTTACACTGCACGTCAGCATGGCCGATCAGAGGAGATTTAAACCTTACACTGCAGGTGGATGACTATTCTGGCAAGAGGGGTAGCAGTGATCACTCTGCAGCTGCATAGCCTTGATGCAAACAACCGTAGATATACTTGGAAAAACAAGGTGTCCCAATCCAGAACTGACCATTTCTTTGTCTCGGTTGATCTATAGCAAAAGTTCCAGCATCAGTCCGTGAAGGACTTATATAAGGCGCATAGATCACACACCCCTAATATATGGGATATGCAATTAACAAGGAGGAAGCACTCTCCTTTTTTCCACTTTGAAAAAATCCGGGTGCCATGGAAGACGGCTTTGAGAACTTGGTTTCAACCTTTTGGAGAGAATGTGAGGTACAAGTATCTGCGACCAAAATATTCTCTCTGAACATGCAGGCTCTTCGATCGTGTCTCGTAGAATTCAATCGGGAAACCAGAGAGCATCCAGGCATAAAAAGAAGCAAGGTGCAAGATGAGGTCGATCTCTTGCATCAGTTAGAAGATGAGGGCAGTTGTCGGCAGATGAGATGGATATCAGCAGGTATTAAATCAGGCTGCTATATTGGAGGAAGATAAAAAGATGGAAATGGAGTGGGTATAAATATCACGGCAAAGATGGATCAAAGAGGGCAAACACAGTTTTTCATACCATGGCAAGTGCTCGAAGAAGACGGAACACCATTCATTTGATTGACATACAAGGGGATACCGTTACAGGTGATTGAGACATGGGTACTGCCGTTGCTGGTTACTACCATGCCTTGCGTAGAAGGGGACTGGTGGGTAATTATTATTGGCACGGATGCAATGTCATAAAACTTACAGCATCTAATTGTGATGAGCTTGTAAGAGACGTTACTATGCAAGAAGTGCACGATACTTTGTTGAGCTAGAATGAGGAATGTGCATCGGGCTCGGATAGCTTCCCAATCTCCTACAAACTTTTTTGGAGCACGATCGGAATGATGTCTTCGCGGACATTGCATGTGATCGAGACATGGGTATTGCCATTGCTAGTTACTACATGTGCCTTGAGTAGGAGGAGCCAGTGGGTGATTGGTATTGGCACGGGTGCAAGGTCACCAAACTTACAGCACCTCGTTGCGATGAGCTTCTAATAGACATTACTATGCAAGAAGCAATGTTGTTAAAAGCGAGAGGCGCTCCAAGGCGCTAGGGGGTGCAAAACGCTCGAGGCGCTAGGCGTTCCCTAGGCGCTCGCCTGAGAAAAGCAAGGCGCCATATATAAAAATAAATTATTCACGAGTCTATGTAATATATGCACATACACACATGTATATGTATGTGTAATTGTAAATATATGTATAACTTATATTTCAATCTAAGACCAATCCAATATATTTGTGGGTGTGTTTACATGCACGTATGTAAATGTGTACATGTACATGTGTGTATGTATATATAGTTGTAAATATATGTATGTATAGCTTATATTTCAATTTAAAACCAATCCGACATATTTGTGGGTGTGTTTATAAGCGTGTATATAAATGTGTGCATGTACATGTCTATGTATGTGTATGTATATGCTATCACCAAGTTATATTTTGCGATCAATCCCCTATTTATTAATATGTGTATGTATAATGTATGCATGTATTTGCATATGTGTGTATATGTATTAAATATTTGTGTTTATGTGTGTATTTGTATGTATGCATATATGTATGTGTATATATTTGCATACGTGTATGTGTTTATGTATAAGTATGCGTACATGCCTATGTATACATGTGTGTTTTGTCTATTTATATGTATATATATGTATTTATAATACTTCAAGCTAATATATATGGATAAGAATATATACTTTTTAGTCAAAAAGAATATGTAATATTTAGAACTAAAACATGAATGTACATGTATACGCATATGAAATAGAAGTGTGTGTAAATTACATATACATGTGTGTGCATATGTATAAGTATGTGTGTTAATGATACTTAGAACTAATATATATCTAATATAAAACCTAAACATAGATAAAAATCACACAAAGTTGGCAAAAGCCATACTTTTGCCTTAGGCGCTCAAGGCGAGCGCCTAAAGCCTCAAGCCAGGCGCTCGCCTGAGCGGCGCCTGAGGCAAAATGCCTTGCCTGGAAGGAGGCAAGGCACTAGGGCCTCGCCTCGCCTGGGAGCCTAGGCGAGTGCCCAGAGGGCTTTTGACAACACTGGCAAGAAGTACATGATAATTTGTTGAGCTTGAGTGAGGAATGTGTCCAGCTCAGGCGGATGACTACCTGGTCTCTTTTTTACAGATTTTTTCGGAGCATAACTCGGGATGATGTCTTTGGGTCATGATTGAATTTCTGTAGTACAACAGTGGTACTGAACTCCTCTATAAAGCACGCATTATTCTGCTCCCAAAAGGAAATACGATTGCATGCATCAAAGACATTCGTCCTATCTCTTCTGGTTTCGCTTCAGGAGAGCTGACTAGACAAGAAATAGCGCACTGGCACAAAGATTTCCACAGTTGTTAGCAATATCTTGAAATAGGGAGGTTTGTAGGAATTTCGACGAGTATCATAAGTTTGAGAATGTACGACTATGAAAGTAAGATTGGGAGATAATCTAGGATTTTTGGAGACTTATTCCGGTTAATGACAATGTTATCTTGCCTTGTGGACAGAGCGAAGTTTGCTCATTATCATATGCAAGAAGAGGTTGTGGGTGGGTGGGGGAATTATTTTCTAAGTGGTCATCACTCTAAATAGGGTGGGCGAAGTTAGGAGTTTCTCCACTACGAAGTTGGTATTAACGAGCTTGCTTGTTCAGATGATCCAAGAGAAGGAACGAAATATAAGTGCAAAAAGGAGATAGTGCACTCGCGGGATCTGGCTGAAGAAAAAAATGCCATGCCCATGAAGGAGTTTAGAGAGATTAAGGAGCAGCAAATTATAGGCGGAAAATCAAAAATGTAGATATGAAATAGTTTAGGGAGATTGAGGGGCAAGAAACTATGGAAGCAGCTTTGATGAACAAATTCGATAGAGGTTGTCTGGTAAATCGTCGTAGAGGAACCCACCTAATGGTCTAGTGGTAGAAGCAGTGGATCCCACTAAAAAAGACCAGGGTTCGAAACCCCCCTCCAACTCCACCCCCCCGCTACTACTAAAAAAATCGTGGAAGAGGCATAGCAGAAGGTGTGTTTTAGGACAGGGAGAGCTCAGTAAGTGATCTCCTTGAGGAGAAGGTCAATGAGGCAGTTGGCGGGCTCAAAAAGGAAGGCTCCAGAAGCATAGATGATTTTCCAATTTTGTTCTTAAGGGAGTTGTTAGGGCTTGTATGAGGAGAGATGGTTGACGTGGTTAGGGAGTTCCACCAAGAGAACTCGAGTTCCTATTTTTCCTTTCTCCTAAGAAGGCGGATGTCCAGAAGATTTTTTAAAGGGATGCGACATCGAGGAGATGCCCACCCACGATCTTCCATATATTCAAACAAAAATTAATTACAAGGATCAAAATATCTAACGACTTTTGGCATGTTCTAAGACATCCTCCATGTGCATTCTCTTGCAGGAATAGGAACTCATTCCATGCGAGCAACATAGACAGCCACCACTACCACTAGAAGTAAAAGATGAGTCGACTTTCAAAAAAAATAAAAGATGAGTCATGTCGCAATGAGGATCAGTGTTGCAAAAGTCGATATTTGATATTCACTTGGAGTAACTAAATAAAGAATAATCGATATTCAGGTGACTATTTGAAATTATTAGATTTTGTATTATATGTTTATTTTTAAAATATAAAAATCAATTAAAATACATTTATTCTTATTTTTATACACATATGGTGATCAATTAACAAGAATTCAAGATAAAAGTACCAATCAACAATATATGTACGAGGAATTTTGACATTTATAGTGATACCATGATAAATTGTAACCCCTAAAATTAAAAATAAAAAATTCAACCAATAATAGTTAGTCGACTAGTTGACCAGTCGATCGAAGAGTCGAACCGTTTATTCAGCTAGGTTGAATATTGCACTGACTAGATGTTTATTCAATCGGAAACCCCCGACCATAACAAGGGTTTAAATATCGATTTCGGAAATCATATCGATACAATGTCGAAATTTCAACGATATTTCACCCATATCGACCATCATTTGTGAAGAAATAATCGAAAACTACCCTCATATCGCCATTTCGCTCGAAATTTCAGTTCCTTGTCAAAACTGAAATTTCGTCGAAATTTTGTGAAATCTGAAACCATATCTCACAGTCGGATTGACAATTCGGTATGGTCGGTCGACTGTTGCAACACTAACGAAGATGTCGCAAAAATAAGTGGGAGAAATTGTAACAACCCCAAAAAATAGTTACATGTGAGATACTCAAAAAGTGTGAGATGGTTATATTACTCAAAAAGTGTGAGAGTTGGTTATAACCTCAATGGAGTACTACTTGACAACTTGGGCTTAAGCATTTAGGGTGGTTGTCTATGGGTCTACTTGGGCCCAACCCATCAAGTTTTCAAGGCCCATTTTCCATGACAATTGTCTGGGGACCTCAGCCCACGTACATGTGATTATTATTGGCGAAGAGTATTGACTTTATTACAACGAAGTTAATTTGGAAGAAACCCAAAAACATGATCGAGGGGTATCATTCGTTAAGTAGAGGGAGGTATGCATGTCCATGTTGAATGCAGGTCAAAGAGGTCGAGACTTGCGACAACACAAGAGATCGGGTTGTATCTCCAGCGACAAGACCATAATCGTGCAGGTATATCCTCCAGTCCAGCCTTGCACGTGCCCCAACAGGTAGTAAAAAAGATCAAGGATCTCAAGACCCTAGCCACGAACACAAAAGGGGAACCCAGGTGATGACGCCCACTTCAAGTTGTCACCGACCTAATTTGGGCTCACAAAACCCTGAGCCCCCTACCCCAACAATTTTATTAAATAATTGTTAATGAGACCATAATTAAATAAATAGTTAGGAAGAATCAATATTTAAAAAATTAAGCATCAACCGACACTTGAGCTATTGATTTGGAAGATAGATGTCCAACTCGGTACCTCGGGCGTCGATTTGGGGAACATGTTAAAAAACACACCCAAAACGGCAATTGAGGTGTCGATTTGGGAGAGCATGCCCAAATCATCCCAACATGTGCCGATCGGGGACAGATTCCGATACATATACATACTTTAAACTATATTTATTGAACATATTTACATAATAAATTATATATTATAAGATTCATTCCTCTGGACAAGTACGAGTCTAACCTGTATTATATATGTATAATATATATCATATTATCTTCTAATAAAGAATGTGCCAATTTTTATCCTCAGTGAGATCCCAAATGGGTGCCTTAGGTGTTGATTTAAGTATGGGTTCCCCAAATCGACACATGAAGCGCCAATATAGGAGTTACTTCCCAAATAACCACCTTAGGTGTCGATTGATGCATATTTTTGAAATAGTGAACGTGTCGCTCCCTATACATGGTGTCGCAGTAATGGGTACCCAAAACCCACAAAAGCAAAGAAGAAGTTCAAGATGAAGCCTCCAGATGGTGCCATCTACAAATCAAATCTCCAGCCTCAACCACACACACAAGACTCCCAGCATTGTCAACTCTCGCCCCCATGCGCAACTTGAGCTAATGCACCCCTTCAGAGAGCACCTCCAGAACTCCATGCGCGAAGGTGATGCGCAGGAACATTCAGGTTCCACACCAGCTCCTCCATATGCATGTGGCACTACACCCATCTCCAAGCGACATCCCACCTCCTTGTGATGTTATAGCCAACGTCTCCTTCACATGCAAATAACATCACCTCAAGCGGGGCCCATCTCCCCGTAATCAGCCCCCACCTTCTCCTCAATGACCATGGTCGCAAGGGCGATGGGTTCCCTTTGGGGAGCCTTAGTCCTGTGTATCTTCACAGGGGATCGATTCCCATCACATTTAAAGAAGAAAAAAAGAAAATTAGTTTGGGAGAGAGAGTTCAGTTGAAGAAAAAAGAGGGTGGATTTGGGCCTAATTGGTTGCTACTATATTCGTAAAAAAGGAGAGCACTGAAAAAAATGAAAGAGAGAAAATGGCATCTGAAAAAATGGAACGCTTGGAAAAAAATGCCGAGAAAAAAAGATGACTTATTCGAAAAATGGAGAATGATTTTAAAGGGGGAGAAGAATTTAATCAAAAAAAGAGAAGAAAAAAAGAGAAAGAGAAAGGTAAATATTTTATTTGGCCATTCCCTCTTTATTCATTCTCCCAACTTGGTCGAATACCCTCAAGTTTATAACAAGTATGGGAGAAAAGGGAGGGAGAGAGAAAGTAGGACATATCTACTGCTTACTAGCGCCCAGGGGTTTCAGAAGACGTTTATTCCATACTTCCATAGGCCAAATGCGTCATCCATTTTCTCAGAGATTCTCTACTCAGAGACAAACTCGATGTAGTCAGTGCAAGCTCCATCATCTGTTGGTCGTCATGTTCCCATGAGAGAGAACCCACTTCGAGATCCCTATGTGAGCGATCAACGTTTAGAGATCTACATATGAATATCCCCTCTTTAACATGCCTCAACACACATCCCTTATAGGCTTCAACGCTACAATCCCACAAGCTCCAACTCATTGCACGCTCCAACTTGCTAGTTCCTGGTCACCACGTAACACGAGAAGCATCGTCCTCATCAACAAACAACAGAGTATATGTTAAGTCGTTATGGTCACTAGTATCATGCATTCAGTGTATGAGTGAGTTCTTCCTAATTGTCCAAGTTGAGCATTACATGCTCGAGGTTGAGAGAGAGTGTTTGATGAATGACCTAGGTGGTAATTAGACCATTCAGGATCGAACTATCACACAAACAGGTTTAGTTCTACAACATCTATTAGTCGAACTCTGGCGAGTCAGTGGAGCTATATAAAGAGCCCCACACTCGTGTACTCATTAAGAAAACATAATAGAAGAAACATTCCTTTGAGGCATTCTCCACAAATTTTATCCTGCTCCTTAGAGAGTAGGGTTTCACGTAAAATCTATGTGCTCTTCATTGTTTATTATTCTTGAGTTCTAATCGCTTCTGCATACTGCTTTCAACACCCTTGCACCATGGACGATGACAATTGCATGCGTTTCTTCGATAGAAAAGTGCCCAGCACATCGACACCCAATAATCTCTCAACAAAATCTAGCCAACAACTGTGCACAAGAGATATGTAAGCCCCGGGAACTAATGTAACCTCTCTGATAACTCTCTAAGGCTCCAATACTTTATTCAAACTTAGTTCAATCATCTGCCTCATATACTCCTGATTAGCAGCCAACACAAAATGCCTAGGGAAAATAGCACATAATACCCGATATCCAACAAGACCTTCAAGACTAGAGATCATAGCTGCCTGGAGGAGGTGGAGGACTAAAAGATTTCTTTTAATAGTAGACTTCTCTAAGGAGTACGATTACATTGATTGGAAATTTATTTGTTGGGCATATCTTTTTTCGAAGGGGATTTTCAAGGTGTATTGCCTCATCGACAAGCTCCATGATGGACAACAGGCTACTTAAGGGGGATTATTCTAGTCTCAGAGGGTGGTTAAGCGAAGGCGCATGCTTGAAATGCTCTTCTTAGTTCTGGCAACAAATGCACTTCAAGTTATCGTGGAGATGGATACAAAGGGGAAATTCTTTAAGGGTATCTCCAGAATCCAAGTGTCCAAGAATCATATCTTATGAGAACACTAAAAGAAATGTCAATCCATGCAAAGATAAGCTTTGAGGAATCAATCTTCCAAAGCAAACTCTATACCTACCTTCTCCAATCTACGACCGTTTATTATGCAATAATCACAACGTCAACCATTATCCAGCTAGGATTGGAAGGAACTTGTTAATGGCTAATGAGATACTATAACATTATCAAGTCTATTCATCTTTTGAGTTTTGCCACGTTTTGCCGTGATTTAACAATGCATGGGTCTATGCATGTTTACTTTTCCTTTGTATCTCATTAATATCTACTCTTCTCAAATAAACGTAATGGATGATCATACTAGGTAGATGGTCGCTCTTAAATACTATTAATCATAAATCAATTACACAATATCCAAAAATTAACAAGAAATATTATGTGAATCTCAACATTATCCATGTAAAACAACTCAAGATTGATCCCGAGCCATGATGCCAATAAGAACACAAAGTCCATTCGTCTTATGTTTTTCCATGAATTGACAGACATAGGTCTACTCATGTTTTCTTTTCATTTTGTAACTCTTATCGATCTCTACTCTTTTTCAAATAAAAGAAATGGATGATGATATTAGGTGGATGGTCACCCGTAAAATAATAATCACAAAATCAACTATACAACATCGAAGAATTAACAAGAAATATTATGTGTCTCAACATTATCCATGTAAAGCAACTCACGGAGACTTCCCCATTAAATATCAATGATTCCTAGCTAATCATAATGCCCATAAGAATGCAAAGGCTTTTGACTTCCCCTTTGAATCAAAAATTTGCAGCACCAAGCTCAACAAGAAACACTTGACATGAGATATATCCACCTCTACCACATCCACCTCCCTCTACATTATCTAATCCAATGCCAGGAAAAACATGAGGTTCATTGGTAGCAAAGAGGCAGACTCTATCTTCATCATTCCCAAGATTTTGTATCTCATTCCCGGAATCTTTGCATCAGCCACATTGAAGTCTCGACCCTTGACGATGCATTTGAGCTCCAAATCAACAAGCAATCCCTTGAGGGTATCACTAAGTTCTACTACTATAACACCATTCTTTATAAATAAATTTTTGGTAATGAATTACCAGTATTGCTTGCTAAAAATGTAAAACCATGAAAAACTGTTTCTCCACATGATCCCTCACCTATAGCGCAGTTGATATGCCTCATCCAAATGAAACTTCCTACAGAATTTTTGAACCTTGAATCTAATAGGAATCTTCCTTACAAGTTTGAAATGACAAGTTTGCAGTACCACCAAATCATGTTCTGTTTGAAATGACAATTGAATCAAAAAAAGAAATAAATAGACAAGATATACAAATGAGATTTTTAACTCAAAATTCATAGCATAGAAGGGATACTACTGCATAGAATTCAGCCATATTACCTGTTCATTGGCCATTGGAGGTAGGCCTCCAACATACACGCGGCGTGCATGCCTTGTAGCCTAAAGAAGATGGATTCTATTATACCAACATTCAAAGATATTCATCAACAGTGCAAGTGGAGAATGCATGTAGACTCTGAATCAGATACCTGTTGGGTCATTACCTGAACAGGCATTAATGGCAGACTGCCAAGCTGCTTCATATATTGGGATTTGGAAATGGTAAGTGAAAGGATTCCTAAACATACTCAGATGAGATTTTATAATTATACCTGTGGAGTGGTGAAAGCGAGCATGTTGGGCATCACCGCAGGTGTTGACTGAGGAACAGGGGGAAATTGGCCTGACAATAAAAATGCAAAGAAATAGAAAAAGAAAACATCCATGGCAAGCCACATTTTTGAAAAACCACAAAGCCAGGTCTAACAGATACTAATATCTGTACATTAGAAAATACATCTGGAGAACTGTGGAAAGCAAGAAACGAAGAAACCACGGTATGACTATGAGGAACAAATGCAGCTCTACCAAAAGCCAACACTTCCTGCTGAGGGTGACGAAGATCCCGCATTGCATCGCCTTGCTGACTGTTAGATCTACTTCGACTCCGCCAATAGATAGCCTCACGAGATATGTCGATTGCCTTCTTACCCGAATGACAAATACAATCACAAACAGAAACCACACAACAGCCAACACAACAACGATCCTCAGTTTCAGTACGAAACCAGTGATTAAAAAGTAATTTATCAAAGCTAAAAATAAATAAATAAACAGATTCAAGAAAATACAAATCATATATTACAAACCTCTAGAATCAGATTAAATTGGATATGCTAAAAACAGATAAACATGCATACCAGCTGCAGCAACAGATGCCACATTGGCACCAGGTGGGGCCATGTCAAAGCCACTTGCACGTTTGCTGCAAACAAGAGTGAATGAATATCCAGCAACTTACAATATAAATGCAATTAGAGCGTCAAAAAAAATATAAATGCAATTAAGAGCAAATGCAAGAATTAAGCCACAACCTAGAAGAAGCTTAAATCGAATTGACAGTTATATAAATTTTTTCTATCCGAAACAAAAAGGTGTTGCCATTCTTGCATAAGAATATGACCTAGACAAAACCAAAAGTGAAAAACAAAACTGCAAAGAAATTTTTTATACTCATGAACATGATTAACAGACAAAGAGCAGATCTGGTCCATTTGGGAACCAACCATTTTGAATCAGTTTGCAAAAATGATGGCATCAGACCAATCATTGCTTGTGTTACATGTATTGGAGTAAAAACAGTACTGTGTCATTTCTAAACTTACAGGCCCCATTTCATGTGTAGGTGATGTATTTAAGGATGAGAATAAATACACATTTGTAAAAAAAATAACAAAGCCTTCTCCAACAATAAGTAGGGTCAGCTACATGGATTCTTGGTCAAATCCATGTTGAAAGATTCGATTATTTTTTACGCTGGTTATCGACTACCTAATGCAACCCCCACAAGGGGGATTTAAGCCTCGGCCTTTTGGATGGTATGCACACTGCACTACCACCAAACCATTTAAGTGGGTAAAATAAATACACATTTGTGAAGTTAAAAAAAGGGCATGCTTGCAATTAAAAAAAGGTCAAATGTTGAGTCCTCAGTGTATTTAGTCATCCCAATTTTCTATGTGATGTAAAACAACTTCAATGTTACGGAGAGAATCACGTCACTACCAGGGATGCAAACAATTGGCACCTGGTATGGATATAAGAGCTACAGTACCACATTTTATTTGTCTTCATGTTTAGATATGTTGGTTACCATGTAAATTATTAATATATTAAGTATATTTACGGATGTCAAGAATGCATTACCACTTTAAGAAGTAATAAGCTACACACAGCAAGAGTTGCAATAATCTGTAACACCTTTTGGAAGGAGAACGAGACCGAGAGCGTGATCTAGATTGATTTCTGGATGTATTTCTGGAATGTGAAGGAGGAGATCTGTCATTATGCCTCCTAAATCTTTCTTGATGGTGACCGTGACCCCTGCAAATAAAAGGATTTTAAATAGAGTGTGAACCGAATAACGACTAAGAAGGCTCAAATATTTATCGTGTCCTACCCATCTACGCAAATAAAAAATCAATATTGAAAAATGATGACCCTTTATCCCAAAAAAGTTTGAAAATGATAAGGAAAAGGATATCTATAACAATTAAGTAAAATTTATGTCATATCTTGTTGCAAGTAAAGTGCCAAAAATCTTTCTTATGCATCAATGCGTAAAAACTCACTATCTTATGCATATATACGACAATAAAACCTTTCTCCCACAACTAAGTAAGGTCGGTTAAAAAAAATGGTAAAACCTTCTCCCACCTTAAGTAGGGACGGCTACATGGATACTTGCTAAAATCCATGTTGAAGATCTAACTATTTCTTTATGTTGGTTGTCGGCTACGTAATGCAACCTCCACAAGAAGGGATTTGAACCCTAGTGTTTTGGGCGGTAGGCACACTGCACTACCACCAGACCATTGAAGTAGGTACAAGATGAAATTTTAAATTTTAAAAATGATGGCTCTTTTATCAAAAAAAGTTTGAAACTGATAAAGAGATAGAAATTGATAACGATTAAGCCAGATATATGTCGTATCTTGTTGCAAAAATCACTGTAATTCTCAGATCTATCATTAAACAATTTCTTGATTGTCTCCCTGCCATAACCATATCTTGTTGCGAGCATCATTATGAAATATCAATTCTATCTTTAAACAACTTCTCGATTGACTACCTGTCATAACCACGGCCTCTGTGATGATTTCTATCACTTCTTTCATCCCTTGCATTTTGGTCCCTGTAATGTTCTCTATGAACGCGATCACTCTCACCACCACTTCTATGCTGTCCATGGGAATTGGACCCTAATTTCTCCTGTTATGATTAGCAGAAACAATTGTGTATCAACATGATGGCAATCAACATGTTTCCTTCATATAAGTCCCTAAATTTGCCAAACTAAATATACCATAACAGAAAATGTGACAGACAAGAGGCATGATATCCAAATGCCCTCAGTAAATAGATATGGAAGAAAATAGGTAATGTTCTCATCTGTGTCGAGTTAGAAACAGCATCATGGATTCCATTCAAATGGGGAAGCATTCATGTACATTAACCACCATGGAAATAAAAATTAGATATTCTTATCCGATACATTCCAACAGATAAGCTAAAGTTTATCCAAAAAAGTAAAAGCAAAACAGTTGTAGTACTTTGGCAAATCGAGAAGCAAGTTGAAGGAGAGGAGTAGCGTTTGGACAAGCAAGGCCAATGCTGCCGACATGGGGATTCCAACAGCAGATGCATGACATTGTGTGCTAACAACATCAAAGTCGAGGCCCCTTCACACATTTTTTTCCAAGATCGGAACGTGTGTGCCATTTGTCAAGCTGCGAGTAACCAAAGTTTATCTTGCCTCATTCAATGGATAGATTGTGGAACTAAACGAGGCCACAACCCCGAGGGTGTGCTAGTTGTTGTGGTTCACAGTGAGCATGATGTGAAAACGTCGGTGTAACATGGGTGCAGTGACATGTGTGCTCTAGTTGGAGAGCACTTTAACTGGGGATGTCTCCGGTTGACAGCCTGCTTTCGAGACTTTCCAATGGACGAATGCAACATATTTGAGGACAGCATGATTCGAAATATTGTATTTCGAGGATAGCAAAAGAACATAATGATTGCATTGTAATCCGTGGTTGTGGCTAGGCGGCAGGTGTGAGACCCATCAGCACAAAACAACCCCTTTCAAAACTCAAAAGGCACACTTCAGGTACATATAGAGTATTGTTTAGGGGATGAAGTCAAGGAAAACCGATAGCGAGCTTTGACGGTGGTGGTGGGTGATGTTCGTTTCGAAGATCCGCGTTCATAACAAGTGGCATGCCTCTTAGAGGTCGTGGTAGGAGATGATGGTAGTGGCAGCAGAGTTTTGAGGTGGACCAAGCCGTTATACATGCCAAGGGATTAGTTGCGAAGGAAGATCTCTTGCCCCGACCTTCTCGGCTCTGATGTGGACGTGAATGTGGTTCCAACTCTAAGCTTGATTTTCCATGAGAGAGAGGGGAGGGGTGGGGATGGCGGGGGCAAGGGAAGTGTGGGATGTATCTCCACCCGAGAGGTTGAGGGCATGGTGGTGCCCATCACGGAGGGGAAGGCCAGGTGAGATCTTTGGCAACTAGATGCGGATGGAGCCCCGGGTCATAATGGATTCTCGGTGTGCTTTTTCGGGGAGTTATGGGAGTGTGCGAAAGAGGAGGTGATTGCGGTCCTGCATGAGTTCGAGGAGGGCAACCAGGGATTCGAGCGCCTCAACAAGGTCAAAGAGGGAGGGGGTGGTTCGCGTGGAGGATTTCAGGCCTATTGTGCTGTCCAACGTGATTCACCTTCTCGTGGCGAAAGTTTTGGCAAACCGCATACGGAATGTCCTGGGGACATCGTCTCGCCTGAACAGAGTGCATTTGTGCCCGACAGGCAGATGGCGGACTCTTGGGTCCTAGCATCGAAGGTGGTGCTAGATTGGAAGAGGGAGAAGCGAAAGAGGGTGGTATGGAAGGTGGACTTCTTTAAAGCCTATGACTATGTTGATTAGAGCTTCTTTTGACGATCATTGTAGAAGAGAGGTTTCCCAGACATATGGATTGGTTGGGTTAAGAGGTGCATCACAATGGAGTCGTATTCGGTGCTCGTGAATGGCAGATCGGGGAGGGGGAGTTTTTCCAATCCCAGCGGGGAGTGCGGCAAGGGTGCCCGCTTGCCCCACTCCTTTTTGTGATTGTGGCGGATGCACTTGCAGTGATGTTGAGGCTGGCAACGGCTGATGGTTTCTGTGCTGGATACGTGAGAGGGGGCACTTCAATCCCCATTTTGCAGTACACTGACGACACGTTGTTGTTTATTGATGGGGACTTGAAACATGCAATGAATGCTTCATACATTATGGATATATTTGGGAATATTTCGGACCTGAAGTTGAACAGAGAAAAGTTCAAGGTCATCCCGTTTGGCGTCACGCGGGAGGAGACTCAGGTTCTTTGTCGTATGTTGCGTTGTTCGGAGGGATCCCTTCAGACCACTTATTTAGGGCTCCCCTTGGTTGGAGGACGGTTGTGGGTGGCAGAATGGAAGGTGGTTGTTGACAGGGTGGAGAGTAGTATGGCGGGTTAGAAGGCAAGAACGCTTTCCAAAGGGGGAAAGGTGGTCCTCCTTAAGCAAGCTCTATCCGATGTCCCGATTTTCTTCCTCTCCACGCGGTTGATGCCTTCGGGCATGCAGAAGAGGCTGGAGGGGATGATGAAGCGTTTCTTTTCGTCAGATAGAAGACAAGAGGATAGGGGATTACACCTGGTGGGGTGGGACACGGTGACGATGTCGAAGAGGAAGGGAGGCCTGAAAGTCCGTAGTTTGAAGCTCATGAATAAGGCCTTGCTGGCAAAGTGGGCCATTACAATATGTGGGGAGTCGGAGGACATGGTCTGTAACGTGATGCAGAGCATTTATGGAGTCACTGGATCGTGGAGAGCGGAGATGTGCATGTGGTCGTCATCGCTTTGGAGGGGGTTATCTAGTGGGTTGTCGGAACTAGGGGAACTCATGATACCAGTGCTGGGAAATGGGCATGGTTTTGACTCCTGGAAGGAAGTTTGGCTGGGGGCTGGGGACGGGTCCTCTCAATGAGAGGTACCCGCATCTCTTTGTCATTGCGAGAGACAAGAACGCTTTGGTACATCAAATTTGATCGGCGGGATCTTGGTGCCCTACTTTCGTTGTGGCTATGTTGGACCAGAGGTGCGATGAGGTAGTGACCCTCTTGAGGGATCTGGCGGACGTTGATGGCCCCCAGCAGGGGAAGGGACCATTTCACTTGGAAGGAGGGGAGATTTACAGGTAAGAAAGCTTATCGGCTGTTGAGATATTTGTATCTTACATTATTATTTTTCTCATTTCTATTTTCTTTATGGACCCCTCATGTAATTAACCCAGAGCATTTTTTTAGACAAAGATGGGGTAACACGCTATGGTGTCTGCCCTGATTTATTAAAAAGTAAGAGAGGGTGTACTTACAGAAGCCAAGACTCTAATATAGCCTTGGAGTGAGGGGAAACATTTTCACAATAAAAGCTATGGGAAAAGAAAATTACATCATTTCTAGCTAACCAAATTGCACACACAAGCGCTAGAGGTTCTAAGACTATACTCCTTTGTCTATCCTTGGCAACCACCAGAGAGTTCCGGAAAAACTCTAGGCTATGAATATTGACCCGGTTCAGATCAAGTCAGTACAAAGCTGAGAGGTTAGGGAACAATTGAAGAGGTGGTGTTCAATGGTCTCCACATGGGAGCTGCAGAGCAGGCAGATGTTGGACAAGTTTGCAAACAATCTGACACAATGATCCCTTGTAATGATTTTTTTCTCTTCAGTAGCCACAAGAAAAAACCAATCTTCCTAAACAGCCTTAGTTCCCATATTAAATTGCAGTCTTTGATAACTACAGCAGTTCTTGAAGGAGGCAGTCTGCAGATTGCTCCATAGGACTTCTTTACCGAGAAGAAGATGCCCTTCCAGACCTAGTAATCCTTGCCAGAAGAAGGTCTGCAATGTGGCTCAGGACCTCCAAAAGAGCCAGGAAATCATCTAGCCAATAGTCGGAAAAGTTTACAATAAAAGATGGCATCCAATTCCCATTACCCCAGCAATCAGCCACAAAAGTCGTACCGTCCCCTACCAATGCAAAGAGGCAGAGGAATCTGTCATAGAGCAGCTTGTCACCCAACCAGGCATCCGTCCAAAATGTAAACGAGCGATCATCTCTAAGCACAGGCTTAAAAAGATCACAAAAATGAGGCATGACTGAAGAGATACCCTTCCAAAAAGACGACACATGTCCGCCCCTGGGAAGGTTCAACTGCACCGGCCGACGCAAGGCATAGAGTCGCCGAATCGATTTACAGCAAAGGTCCCCATCTGCTCCCCTCAGTCGGCCAACTCACTTAATAAGTAAAGCCTTATTCATTGTCTCTAGGTTCTTGATCCCCATGCCGCCATCAGACTTCGAAAACGTCACAGTATCCCAGCTTACCAGATGAATACCATCACCATCAAGTCTTGCCTTGCTCCATAGGAAATGCCTCATAATCTTCTCTAGTCTATGACGAATACCGACCGACAGGATACGAGAGGAAATGAAGTAGATTGGAATAGCCTTAAGAACCACCTTTAGAAGAACCAGACCCCCCCCCCCGAGATAGCAAATTGGTCTTCCAGCCCAACAGCATGTTCTCCATCTTCTCAATAATAAGGAACCAATCCGCTAGCTTGATTATGCCTGAAACAAAAGGTACCACAGGGGAAGGGAACCGCAAGAAGTGCTCAGCTCGGTGCTACATGAGAGCGCCTCCTCATCTGACATTCCAAAAGGAACAACCGTGGACTTGTCAAGATTTAAAACCAGGTCCGAGAGCTTGCCAAAGATCTCTAAAGTTGTAGACATGCCCCTCGCCTTCTCCTTCCCGCCCTCAATGAAGATGATCGTGTCATCCGCGTACTGAAGTAACGGGATGGACATGTCACCGACAGAGAAGCCCACAGTAAGACTCCTAATCGAAACATGTTCAACCATACAAGCAAGCACGTTCGTTGCAATGACAAAGAGAAGGGGAGCATGAGGACACCCCCGTCTGACCCCACGTTGATGTTGGAAGAAACCTCCCTCCAGCCTCCCGTTGATGAGAATCGTGAAGGAGGCAGTAGTAATACACCTTTTCATCCAATAAATCCAAGTGTCCAGAAAACCATGCTTAGACGTAGTAGCCCAGAGGAATTTCCAGTCCATCGTGTTATACGCCTTTGAGAAATCAATCTTCCAGAGCAGCCCCTTCCTCTTGGAACGTTTACACTCCCCAATAATTTCGGTAGCCATTACCAGGCTGTCGAAGAACTGCCTTCACAAGACAAAAGCAGACTGGAGCAGAGAGATGATGTGGTCCATTACCCTACTACGTTTGATCGTAAATACCTTCGCAACGATCAAGTAGATCGCATTAGACAGGGCAATTGGCATGTAGTCCTCCACCATCACACACGTTTGATGCGTCGGTAAGAGAAAAATGAGGGTCCGATTGAGCATGTCAAATCTTGCATTGCATCTACAGCACTCCTCCACTACCTCCAATACCTCCAACCCCTGAACATGCCAGAAGTCCCTGAAGAAGGACAACTGACAAACCATCCGGTCCAAGGGACCCTTCCACATTCAAACTCCACACCGCATCTCTTACCTCCTCTATGATGACACCATGTACTAGGTACGTCACGTAGTCTCGTTAACCCAGAGCTTTTCTCCTATATAAGAGAACCCTAGGATCTCATATAATGCATTCACTTCTTTTCTCCTAACATGGTATCAGAGCAATGGTCCTATAACGGAGTTCCCGTATCCTACCAACCTTAACCCTACACGGGCCCCACAAACCCTTCCCCCACCGCCGTCGCCGGTACCCCCTCTCCTGTCACCGCCGTGGGTACCCAACCCTCGTCGTGTGCGGCCCAGCAACGCCCAACCGCCCAGGGGTTGCCGTCAGGACTCTCCCTTGCCGTCCAAGGGCTGTCGAACAGCAACCCGCCGAGCCATGGTTGCCGACATGATCGAATTGACCACTTCCAGCATCGTTTCGGCCCCATCTTCATGTTCTTATTGCAGTTTGGTCATTTCTGCAGGCCACTAAGGACTGATTTTGTTCGGATTTAGTGATTTTTCATATATATATATATACACACATATCATGTCTTCCAACTCTATACCACAACAAAAAGTAGTGAGGATGGTTGTGTAAGTCTACAAATACAACCACTCCTCCATATGACTTTGTAGACTCACTCAGATCAGTCTACTCAGTTTTTGTCGGGTTTCGGCGTTTTTAGTACAATGTCAAAGAACACGGGTGATGTCTTCTTATCGTTCGGTGTCTTCAAGGGCTCAGCCCCCATCGTGAAGATAGATGGGACCAACTATGAGTTGTGGTCCATGCAATTTCGCACCATTAGGAATTGTTGTAACAAGCACATTCTGACGAATTAGGGGCGACGGACAAGACTGGGGCTTCTTGGAAGCAAAACAATGCCTATGCTCGCATTTGGCTCTCCGGGACACCACGGAGATTGCTAATGATATTGTCAATCAACCCACAGCAAACGCTATGTGGGACATCTTAGCAGATACATATGGGCAGGAAAAGAATGAGAGAAAGATTCTTCAGCTGCAGTATGATATTTTCTCGACCAAGCAGAATCGCCAGCCACTTCATGCCCACTTCTCACATCTTAGAGGCATATTTGAGCAATTGCACAGCTTCATACCTACTACTACCAGCACTGAGCAACAGCAAGTATATCGGAATGACACTATGACAGGAGTCTTTCTGTCATCTCTTGACTCTGAGTACGATGCAGCACATACTCAACTACTGACTGGAGAGACGATACCTCCAATGAAGGAGGTCTACAAGAGATTGAGTAGGATTACTAACTCATCACTACTACGGCCCAGACTCCCTCTGCTATGGCAGCCTCTCGTGGCAGCGGGGGACTTCACAGTTTTGCGGGCGCGGACCTCGTGGTCGAGGAGGACGTCAACGTGGCCCATGTTCTCATTGCCATCGTCCTGGTCATTCTAAGGAGACATGTTGTCAGAAGCATGGATATCATGTGTCTGCCCATGTTGCTGAGCAAACTGAGCCTACCTCTGCCCCTGCTCATGATGCACGCTTTGATGATATTGTTTCCAGATTACGAGAGATGATGAGCACTTCAACCATTTCAGTTGAAGGTTCTTCAGATGTAGCAGCTATTGCCAGAGCTTCGTCTAGTTCATCAGGTATTGCTTATGCGCTTACCAATTGTAGCAGTTCAGATTTGACTGATTGGATTGTGGATTCTGGAGAATCACATCATATGCGTGGAGATCGGGCACAGTTCAGTTCTTACAAGTATATCCCTCCTGGTAGATTCGTGGTGATAGCTAATGAGGTCCGTCTACCCATTGTTGGTAAGGGGGAGATTGTTCTAGCTCCTTCTATACATCAGCAGAATGTTTTATATGCTCCATACTTTCAAATGAATCTTTTGTCTATTAGTATGTATCAACAGAATGTTTATATGCTCCAGACTTTCAAATGAAACTTTTGTCTATTAGTCAAATTACATACATTATCGTGTCATATTTGATCCCTCTTCTCTTGTGTTTCAGGACATACTCACGGACAGGGTGATTGGATGTTGCCGTGAGCAAAGAGGACTATACAAGCTTGCCTACCACCGTGTGATGGGGCTTCTACTATTTCGAGTCGTCGGAGTCACCATAGTAGTCAGTCATTTGAATTGTTTCATTTTGATATTTGAGGTCCTGGTCGTGTTCTCGATCATCAGGGACACCGTTTTTATATGTTTGTTGTGGATAATTTTTCTAGATTATCTTGGGTGTTCTTGTTGAAACATAAGTCCGAAGCAGGTGCTATCATTAAATCTTTTCTTATTGCAGTCAAAAATATCTTTTCTGCTAATGTGAAATTTATTCGTATGACAATGCCTTGGAGTTTTCTACCTTATATTTATCTGAAATTTCCGATCTCTTAATATTGTTCATCAGACCTCTTGTGCTTATACTTCACAGCAGAATGGTGTGGTTGAACGCAAACACTGTCATCTTTTGGATGTCACGATGACCCTTTTAATTCAGAGTCGAGCTCTTCATTCTTTCTGGTGTGATGTTCTCACTGCTTGCTACTTGGTGAACCGCATGTCGTCCACAATTCTTGAAAAAAAGGTTCCCTTCTCGATTGTGTTTCTCAAGAAGGACCTATTCTCCCTTACTCCCAGAGTTTTTGGGTCTGTAGATTTTGCCCACAATTTCACTCATGGCCGTGACAAGCTCTCACTTAGAGTTGTCAAATGTGTCTTTGTTCGTTATTCTCATACCCAGAGAGGGTATAGGTATTTTGATATTGTATGGCAAAAATATTATGCAAGTGTTGATGTCGTATTTTTTGTCTATTATGTATTTTTCTCCTACAGGTAACAGGTTGTCTAACGTTGTTTCTGGTAAGGATGTTGTTGTTCCTCCACCTCCATTATCTCCACCATCTACATCCCATGTTGAGTCCCAATCATCTCCACCTCCACCATCTCCACTTCCACCTATCCTGACGCAGTTCCTACCACAGTTTTACATTCGCAGGTCTTCTACTCGCTCCTTTATTCATATGTTTTCCTCATCATCCAGCATGCCTCAGGGATGTAATGAGTACATTGTTTCTACTGATGGCACTGGAGATTTGAATGTTCCACATGATAGGATGAGTTGATACTAGAGAATAAAGAGGTTGATGACCTGGATTTACCTATTGACTTGAGGAAGCCACGCTGCCAATGTGCCATGTATCCTCTCGATGCACATGTTTCTTCGGACCATCTTTTAGAGGAGTACAAGAGGTTTGTTGTGGGACTCTATGTTGTTATTATCACATGAACATAATCAGGAGGCCATACAGAATAGTAGGTGGCGATTTGCCATGAAGGAGGAGATGACCGCTTTGCAGTCGCATGGTACCTGGAGCATTGTTGCTGCTCCTCCAGGTGCTTCTGTTGTGGGATGTAAATGGATCTTTACGATGAGCAACAGATAGATGGAAGTGTGGATCGCTACAAGGCAAGGCTTGTGGCACGTGGGTTCACCCAAACTTATGGGGTGGACTATCAGAATACCTTCCCTCCAGTGACCATACACTCGACACTTCACATTCTCCTATCAGTTATTGTTTCACGGGACTGGCCTCTTTACCAACTTGATGTGAAGAATGCATTTTTATATGTTGATCTACAGGAGGAGGTATATATGCAGCAGCCACCAGGGTTTGCTATTAAGGGGGGGTCTCAGAAGGCGTGTAGGCTCCATAATACGATTAACAGCCAGAAGTAGAGTCCGAGAGCTTGGTACCAGAAGCTATCAGAGTTGAGAGAGCAACAAAGATTAGTACAGTCTACTACGGACCACTCACTTTTTGTTCAGAGGACACAGAGAGGTATTGTTGCTATTCTTGTCTATGTTGATGATATTATTGTCATAGGGGATGATGAGCAGGGCATTCAGGCTGCCAAAGAGTTTCTAGGTCAATAGTTTGCAACTAAGGACCTTGGCAATCATCGATATTTCCTTGGATTAGAGTTTGCCAGGAACCAACATGGTCTTGTGATGACACAGAGGAAGTTTATGACAGATCTTTTTATAGACAGTATGACAGAGTGCAAGTCTGCTACTACCCCTATGGATCTGACTATGAGATTATATGATGATGATGATACCGAGGAGGTAGATAGGAGGAGATACAAAGAGCTAGTTGGGAAGCTCCTATATGCCACTATCACTAGACCGAATATATCTTTTGTTGTGAGCAAGGTTAGCCAGTTCATGGAGCAACCCAGAAAGGTTCAATGGATGCAGTCTATATGATCTTAAGATATTTGAAGACTTCACATGGTTCTAGTCTTATATTCAACAGAAATACATCTATGGAGGTGACAGCTTGTGCAGATGCAGATTATGCAGGTTGCCCTATAAACAGGAAGTCGAATTCTAGCTTTGCTATTTTTGTTGGGAGCCATCTCATATCGTGGAAAAGCATGAAACAGATAGTGGTTGCTAGATCTAGCGTAGAATCTGAGTACAGGGCCATGGCACAGGGAAGCACAGAGATGATGTGAATTAGATATGCGTTGATTGATCTTGTTGTTGAGGTTTCTCTTCCCATGAAGCTTTTATGTGGCAAACAAGCGGCTCTATTTATTGCCAATAATCATGCATTTCATGAACAGACTAAGTATATAGAGGTGGATTGCCATTACACTGGAGACATGATCCAGAAAAGTCTCATATCCACCTCCCATATTGCTATTGGAGATCAGATTGTTGATATTTTCACCAAGGCTTTTGCTAAAGGTCCATTTCAAATATGTTGTTCCAAGCTGAGCATGATAGATATATATGCTCTAGCTTGAGGGGGAGTGTTGAGATTTTGTATCTCATATTATTTTCTCATTTCTATTTTCTTTATGTACCTCTCATGTAATTAACCCAGGGCTTTTCTCCTATATAAGTGTTAAGATACTTATGTTTTGTCGCCTTTATCTATATTGTTTATTTCTCTTGTCTTGTTTCTGCAATTTACCCATTGAGCTTTTCTCCTATATAAGAGAGCTCTAGGGTTAGATGGAATACAACTTTTTCTTTTCCCTCAACATGGTATCAGAGTAACGATCCTATACCAGAGCCTGTGGCCTAACCCTAGCCCCTCCCCACCAAATCCCTTCACGCGCTCCATGCGGCCGCTGTCGGGTCGCCGCCTTCCCTCCACGTGGCCGTCGTCTTCCCTCCAAGCGGCTGCCGTTGGGCATCATCGCCTTCTCTCCAATCTTGTGGGGGGCTGCTCCTCGTGTGGACTGCTGCCAACGCCTCATGCACGTGACCTCACGATCCAGCTTCACGCCTAGGGTGGACTGCTGCCAACGCCTCGCGTGCACCTCTCGGGCTGCAGGTCGTCGTCCCTGTGGGTACTTCCTTGTTGCCCCTATCATATCAGTATCGATTTAGGTCCTCTTTTGGACCTCTAGGATGCAAAGAATCATCTACAAACACCCTAGCTACCCAAAGTCAGCTTCAAAGAATGGAAGAAGTTGTGGTATGAGTCCACACTCACGTGTAGATACCGATAGTTCTTGTTGTTGACCCAATCTTGGAGATAGTTGTCATCATGTCCGACAACAAAGCAGAAGTCACATCCCAGGGTGCCTTCAAAGATCCAGCACCCATCCTCAAAATGGATGGAACTAATTATGAATTGTGGGCCATGCAGTTCATGAGTTTGATGCAATGTAATGGCAAGAAGCATATCTCACGACAGAGGAGCCGCATGACAAGACTGGGACAAATGCCTCCTAGGAGGCGGATGATGTGTATGCCCGTGTGTGGCTATCCGGGATTGTATCCGTGGAGATAGCCAATGATATCCTGAATCAGCCTACTGCAAAGGCTATGTAGGGAATTCTGGCCGCTACGTACTCTCCGGCGAACAATGAGTCGAAGATACTCCAGCTCCAACACAATATCTTCACATCGAGGCAGAATGGTCGCCCCCTTCACACCCTTTGTACTTCTTTGAGAGGTATACTTGAGAAGTTACATGGCTACATTCCCTTGACTGCTAGACCGGAGTAGCTCAAGACATACAGAAACTCTGTGATGACTGGAGTCTTTCTAGCAGCCCTTGATCCAGAATATGATGCAGCTCGTGCCCAGATCCCCACTGATGCTACCATACCTCCAATGGAGGAGGCATATCGCATTACACCATATCGTGGTAGGCAAAGCCTTTGTTGTTGTTGTATTTGAATAATATCCACTTGTGAACATATGTTTGATATGATACATGTAGCTCTCTAATGTGGTCTTTTTCATCTCCATTGATGTTTTTATGACTGCATGAGTAGGAATACATCACATGTATAATGTTTGGATTTTGATAATATAACTTATATTATTGTATTTGAATTTTTTGGGGAATTGTATTAAATAATCGATTATAAATATATCTCTAACACCGTACTTTAATTATTATTTTTAAAATATTTTAAATTAAAATATCACAAACCGTATAATTTGCATATGCCCCCTATACTCCACATATCTGTTTAATTGTAAACCGTCTGACCAAATGAATATCACATGATGCATTTCTGAACCTTGCACATGACCGCATTTAGATTAAGCAACTTGTGATTCCACTCAAGATTAAGATCTTGTTGTGGCTCTTCAGGAGTTAACGCTGATAAACATAGTCCACAGAAATGAGTCAAGAATGTAGCATTGAGCAACATCCTTTGCGAGTCAAAGCATGAAGACATTAAACACCTACTTTCAAACACCCACTTGCCAAGGTGGTATAAGATGAAACTAATCTATGGTGTGTGAGCAGTACGGGCCAAGATAAGGAGAAAAGATGTGATGATCATATTTTATATTTTGCTCTGCCCTTGTATGCTTGTTTAGGGTTGTAATGAATTGAATAGTTACTAATCCATATTCCCTAGTAGTCACCCTTTCATTTAGAAAACAATAACTTATCAAATTGAAAGATGAAGTCATGCATACATAAGGACTTTTTTATCAGCAAGCAATAAAAATAAAAAGAGCCTGAGTTATCTTTTATCAGAATACATGACACAATCTATAAACACCCATCATTCTGCTTCCTTCACTGCACCTGTCTTAAAAGCATCAGATACCATATAGAGAACAAAAGTCAGTCTATTTTTCCAAATCAAGAATTTTATATAGTTAAACCACTGGCGGGGTCAGTTTACACGAATCCTTCTGTGACAACCAGAGAAACCAAAAAGAAGACTTCAACCCCTCGGGTCTAACATATGCCCTTACGGAGAACTCTGGTTATATGTCTGGTCGGTTTCCTTCAATTCGTAACAGTGTGAAGAAAACACGGAAATTGTCGGATTGATCTCTCAGATCAAAGAGATCAATTCTCGGCTCTGTCTACTTCTGTTCATGTGTTTTGATCCATCGACTTTCGGAGCCATTCATAATCAAATACCGAACCTACCTCGGTTCGCGAAATCTATTATCTTTGTCTCCCCGCAGAATGGGCAACATTTCTCGGCATCCAAAACCCGATGATCACAAACGCAGCCAACGAAGCTTTTAATGTTAAGCGGAGAAGAAACGATTTGTTCGAATGGGCGAAAAGGAGGTATCGAATCTCGACCTGACGATGAGAGCTCCGGCTCTCGCGGGAATCTGAGGCGCGACGGGAGGAGTGGCGGCTGCTCTCACGGGGAGACATGGCCGATCTGTTTGCCCTAGTTTTTGGGGTGATTCGGAAGCTCGGAGGAGAGGGGCGAGGAAGCGTTGGCAAGATGGAGAAGGATTGCAACCGGCCGGGGCCGGGGTTATATATATATTATGACTTTACGGTGAAACAATAGACTAGAGGGGGGGTGCAGTTGAGTTGTCTCATGAGATTTTTATCTACCTATGACCTTTGCCAATTACCTCGATGAATTTTTGTACAACGTAATTACCTCATCAACTTTATAAATTACTTCAATAATCTTCACGAGCTTCAAAAAGATTAACCGTAAGGTTCATGGGATAAGAGTTGGCAAGTTTATGGGGTCGAAGGGGGAATTAGATTGTTTCAAAGGTCGTGGAGGTGATTGATAAAGTTTATAAGGTCTACTAGATAAAAATTCCTTTTCTCATTTGAACAAGGTTGAGTGGGTGAACAAAAGAGATATAATAGGACTTGTTTTGTATGCTAGAAAAAAATTTGGCGGTATTGTGAGAAATAAGCCCGGTTAAGTCATATTCTGCATTTGATTTGGTTTATAAGTAAGAGTGGGTTTTATGGTTTTTTTATTATTTAAAATCATGTGATTATTAATAGGTATTTGATTTGTATAAGTTTCGGCAAAACTCTACAAATCTGTATACCTATTGGGGACAACAGTTGAACTTTGGATTTTTATATTTTTTGAACATTGAAAAATATCATATGGTAATGGTCAATACAATTATTATGTATTTGCTTTCAATGATATAAATAAAGAATGTATATGCTCACATAACATATCCAATTTAAGAAAACATTAGATAAATCCGGTATTAAAATCAATAGAAAGCTGGATAAATAGTGATGGAGAAATTCCATATGCATACTAAAAACGGAGAAGATCTGGATAAATAGTGACGGAGAGATTCCATATGTATGCTAAAAAAGGAGAAGATAAAACAATGACATGTAGGTATGTCACATGTACATAAATATGAACATTGCAAAACAGTGTTCCGCACAACTTTGATGTGACGATCGAACAAGTCATATTCATTCTTCGAATTCTCATACTTATTCCAGCCTACATTTCATTGCCATAGTTATTAATCAATCATTGTATACAATGGTTATATTATTTGAAAATCTGAAAGTTGGTTTTCTTAGTAAATCTAATATATCGATGCTATTAGATCCCCATCACTCCATGTATATGCATTTCTCCCCATCACTCCATGTATATGCATCTATCTCTATTAGAAGTTATATCTCAATGTATCATATTTTCATGTTATTCCAATAACTAAGTACCTTTTTAAATAATAATAATAACGGTGAAATCAACTGATTAATCTAGTGATGACTTTTTGACCAAGCAAAGTGGATGCAGTCTCTTTATGCAAAAATTCTTATAGTCAATTATTCAATCTATCATCTCGTTGAAATAAGATTCCACTTCATGTTGTATTTTATTGTAACATAATTAGTTTTAAATAGATAAACATGTGTAATTATATTGGGTGGTCAAATTGGTTTCAAGTGAGAAGCCAATTGGGTTGGAAGGTAAGTTGAGAATTCTCAAATTTCAAACAATGTGAGATTGGATGGAGTTTTTAGTACCACATTGAGTAGTACTAAAACTTTTGAGTCCGCAACCCAAACTTCGTATCAATAGTATAAAGGAGAATCGGAGGACCACACATGATGTTTTATCTCTGACTCTGACTCTGGTTGAGGAGAGTCAATTCGGATCTTGATACTTTTGTTGTGGTTTTCTTTTTAGCGTGCCAGATAAATTAATCCAACGGATTAATTTGTAGTTCGACCGCAGTGGTAGTTCTACTCAATCCAATGGCTTAGACTCGATGCCCGTTGAGAGGATGGTTATGGAATTGAAGAGTCGTGCTAGATCTTTAAAAACCCTCCCGCCAGATGTCAATTCTTCTCGTGCAAGAAATCTCTCCTGCTCTATGTTCCTCTATTGCAAAACTCTGTTCCTTTTTCCGGCTATTGTTATGTCAGGCACTTTTGAGGACAATTTTGTCAGTATGCACGAACGTGGATCACATACCGTCATATCATGTATGGACAGTATCATTTTTGAGGAAGGTTCATTATAATGGAAGCTTCGGTGATCTTTGTTCTAAACATGTTTCACTCTATATTTGTCGCAATGTGTACAATGTTTTACCTTTCATGTATTTCGCACAAATACACTGTATTGTATATTGAATTGATTCGTGTTTGTATTTTGTAATCGGAACATGAATCGCAAATACATGATTATAATATGTTACTTTACGATGCATCTATAATGATTCACCTCAAACTACATAATCATTGTTTATTGCATATCATTTTGTACCTAGTAACAACGATCTTAAATAATATAGTGGAAACTGAGATTAAAAATATGTCAGATACAATGATTAAATCGAGGGTGGATATGACCAGCATATTTGAGAAATTTGATCATCAGAATTTTAAGTATTGGTAACAAGGCATGAACATCTGATTAGCTGAAATGGGTTAATCTCGATACTTGAAACTGAATATCCTGTGGTGGAAAAGAAAACCCCTTCATTCGATGGCCAGAAGGTGCAATATGTGCGAAAATAATACAACTATATATGTCATGGTTGCATCCTGTTGAGATCTTCCACCAAGTTGTTTAGCGTATATTGTTCTTCCATATAGACTGCGATGAGTCTATGGGAAGACCTCCACAGAAAGTATAACACCTAAGATCTCATTATAGAAAAATACTATGTCATTAGATTCTTAAAGTTCTTCATGGTCGAGGGAAATGAAACTTCCATAGAAGTTTCAAGTAACATAAAGGGGGAAAATTCTACGATTGTATGATTTTCTATGGATGACCTAATGATGGAAATTGACATAGAGGAGGAATACAAGAAGCAAAAGCATGTGGTTTTCTATTGATATTCCGGCAAAGGTAAATTCCATGACCTTGAATGATAAATAAAAAAGAGAAAAGGGTGGTAATAACAAAGATAAATAAAACCAAAGGGCAAGATTCATAATAAGATGAAGAATAAACCTTAATGGTACTGTAGTCAGCTTAGCCATTGGAAGAATGATTGATTGTCTTTAAAGGCTCAACCAAAGGTTGCACACGAAAGTCCACAAGTGAATGCGATCAGTGTGGGACTTAGGTCTGACAAGAAGTATGTCCAGGTAAAACCTGAACTATATTGTATCCATTATCCAAATGAATGGGTCATGGATATTGGACCCAATCTGCATATATGTTCTGATAGAACTTTATTTTCTTCTTATGAGACATGCAGTGGTGGGACTGTGAAAATGAGGAATGACTTTGTTGTCAGTGTGCAGGATCAGGACAAGTTAACTTGACATTCTCCTCTGGATGTGCATGGACTTTCCACAAGGTGATGCATGTCCCCGACATGAAGGATAATATTTTATTTGGCCCCAGCGTAGTTAAAAATAATATTAAATCGAACTTTAAGTGTAATAAAGTTGTCATTTCGAGATATGATATTTTTCATGAAAAGGGCCATTTGGTTGACTTTGATTTCATATTTAGAATTAGACGTGATTCATAAACATTGGTTACTGAATGCTTTGAATTTTAAATGTTTAAATTCTATGTCTCGTGTGGTTAACAATTTAGAATCTCGTGATCTACGAATGGTAAATTGGTTATGAACCGCAAAATCAGCTACTTAATTAGTCATTTTAATTACGTAGCATAAGATGTGAGTTTGGGTTTATGCAGAACCACACATTTGAACATGTGGAGTATTTATGACTTGATAAGTGTACCAAGGTCAAACATAGGGAAATGAGCCTCCAAGTCTATTAGTTAGATCTTAACGATTAATAATGACATTAAATTTATTGATATAGGTCTTCTTAATGCAGACAAATATCATGCAAAGACAAACTTGCAAATATAATGATGTGAAGAAAATGCATGCTTACAATGAACAAGATGCATGAATGCATGCAAAGAAAATACATTCATTTTTTGATTGATTTTCATTCACTTAAAATATGGAGCAAGATGCAAATGTATGATCATGTATTTTTTATTTTAATTTTATGCAAAATATATGTGATACAAATGCAAGTAGTTGTGATGCAGTGCATGGAATGATGATCAATATGTAATCTTTATTTGATTTTACGCAACTTAAAAATGATGCAATAAGCTATGGAATGATACAACGAGATGGATGTAAAAATATGCCCTATAAAATAGTCCAATTATTGACAATAAAAAGGGGATTCAATTCCATTATTGATTTAGGCATGAAATGCCATAAAGGCATTTAATTGGTGAGCATGTGCCACGAGAAATACCGAAACTTAAAGTGATAAACTTTGCATAAAATCAGTGAAATAAGAATGCCACTATGTAGAACATAAATTTAGCTTCAAAACAAATTGAAATCAACTAAAATGGAGTTGTATGCTCAAGATATGAATGGAAGAGTGCAAGGGCATAATTGTAATAAAAAATAACGGAAATAACATGGATGAAAATACGCAAAAAGGTCCCTGTAGGGACATATATGCAATATGGATTTTCCGATAGGGGCCTCTATAATTTTCCTAGACACGCACATGAGGCATGCATGCCCGGGAAGGACCATAATGTAAGTTGAAGAAGAAGTGGGGGTGGTCTGTAATTTATCCAGTCGCACGCACATGGCACATGTATGGCTAGGCTCAAGGAAAGGATTCACTGCAGGCTCAGGATACGTGTTGTGTCCCGGTGCTCTATAATGGCTCGGTCCCACCGAGCCAGTTGGTATCGGGCAGAGGTTGTAGAGTGATTTGGGTCATCCGATCAAGTAGATCGGATGGCATCAGTAGCGCATGGGATATCTTCCTCCACCCCTCGCATGACAGTGATGGTGGGGCTCTGAGGAGCCCACCATATATCCTCCTTGATCCTCCTCTTCGTCTGAAGCATTAGCTTCATAGAAGGTTGGTAAGGGTCATGGATGCTTAGTAGAGCGAGGAGGATATTCAAATCGTTAAGATGGTAAGGGCCCGAGCAACCTTCTGAGATCCAAACAATGAAGGGTTAACCTACAAAAGGGGGTCAATGGATAGACGAAGTGTGTGTGCATGCGAGCGATGAGTGGATTGATGTCTAGGCGAGGTAAAGGAGCGGAGGAGCAAAGTTCCTCTCCGGTAGACCAGGGAGGAAATGGGGTGGAGGTGAACGAGCATCTGGAGAAGGGGTAAGGTGGTTAGAGTGGCTAGTGCGGGTTATTGATGTGCGGTGAAGGTCAACATGTGATGGATCGACAATGAAATAAGGTATGTACGGTAGAGAAATTGAGAAAAAACAAACGAAAAGAAATGATATACTTACCTGGGAACTGAAGGAGGACGAAGAATGGCAAAACAGAGCTTGGGTTGAGCTCGGATCATTGTTCGACCGGGGCAGCAACTCCAGGGGGCTCAAATGGTCTCAAAGGGTCGTGACTTGGTCAGTTAGCCAAGGGTCGACACCCGGGTGTCGCCGTCCCCGCTCATCCCTAATCCGACCTCTCTCTGTCACGGAGAGGTGGAGGGGAACTGGGCTTAGACCCTTGCAATGGTGGAAGATGTCAAAGTATGCGGAGGAGGTGGTTTGTAGGTGGGATTTCGCCGGTTACATGTAGGGATGAGCATGGGTCGAGCTGAGCCAGGCTTTGAAGGGCCTAGGCCCAAGCCCGCTTAAAAAATTCGGGCCATGGGCTAGGCTTCGGCCCGTAATTTTTTTTGGTTCGGCCCAAGTCCAGGCCCGGCCTGGCCCATCTCCGAATTAGATATTATTAACTTTGACTCTTATGTTTCAAGTTAATCTCAACTCAAGTTACACAAGCCAAAATTATTTAAAACATGTACCACAATACTTGTGAAAACAACTAAAATTCAATTCTACCAAATACGAAGATTTCTCATTTTATACATGTGCACTCAATGCTAGATACCATGAATGTCCCTCATTTATAGAAATTGAAAGAGTGAACCAAACTTACCCAGTTAACAATAACATGTGCACTGATGAATCCACATTTCATCATCTTTATTCTATCATTTTGGCACCAAAAACCCTAGCAAATGCCTGTAAATAGCATTAAAATCATCATCTTAACATTCATGCAGGTGCATTATATTAGTGTATAAAATACTGTAATTAAAGCCAAAATTATAGAATAAATAAAGAAAAGAAAAAGAATAAAATATTGTAAATATTTTATGACCCGAAACCCCGAGATCTAGGCATCTTGATGAATAGGTCGACAAGGAATAAAGTAGGGGGAGATAAGGGCCAAAATACAGATAAAATACCTATAGTTTTTACTTATTCTTTATTCATTTTGGGACCTATTTTTGGTTCCACTTTTTATGCATCAAATAAAGAAACTTTGTACATGAAAGTTGTAGATAATTTAATAAAGAAAAATACAAAATTGATTTCACAGAAAAATAATGTACAGATAAAAAGTTATGGTCTGAATAAGAATCCAGAATCCCAACTTCCCAGACCCGTAACTCACAACTGATAACTCCAAATGTAGCAAACTCACCTTTAATTGTATATAGAAGAAAATAATCTAATTAATGGCGGTGGTTTCGCATTTGGCGGAGCTACGGTTTGAAAGTTGAGTTTTGGACCCTCGTTGTACAGTGTACCGAATAAAATATTCAATTTATTCTTTATTCATTATTTATTCATTTTTATATTTCTATAATGTTGTAAATATTACTTATAATAATTATGTACATTAAAATAAGAATAAAACCTAAATACAAATCAAAAATAAAATACTTAAAAATAAAATACATAGATACATAACCTGTACATATACCTATACAAAACATACTGGTATTTTATTAAAATTATATCAGAAAAATAAAATAAAAATATATTCGTGTAGATAAAAGTATTTTATAATTTTATAAAATAAGAAATAAAAATAATAAAATTAAAATACACAAAATAAAATTAAAATACTAAAATATACAGATAATATACCTATATAGGGGTACAAAGGTAACTTGTAAAAATACTTCTCATAAAAATAATTAAAAATCATAATAAAATACTATACAAAATTTTAAGCATTTTTTATTTAATAACCAGAAATTAATTCGATTATTTCCTATTTTTATCGAATTAATAAAACATTTCTCCAATTTTTTTCCTGGTTGGTCCACGTGGACCAACCAGATGCCTCCGACTGTTGACCGGCGGGTCAACAGTCTGACCTTGCCCCCCTTGAGCTCCGCGCGCCTCGTTTTCTCCCCGCTTTGGCGGATTTTTCGAGGCTTCTCCTTGCGTCCTTTGCCGCCACTTCCTTCAGGGAAGTTGTGCCCCTTCGATCCATCTCCATCGCCGTTTCCTTAGATCTCCTTAGATCTGCTCGTCTCGCCCGTGACTCCCCCTCGAAGTCACGCCCTCAACTCCCTTCAAATATGAACCCCTTACTTCCTTCCCTCGGTTGAGTCCCCTTGGTCCACCCCTCTCCGCCTCTCCAGTGCTCCGAGTATCGCCGGAGGTGACAGCTCCACCGCGCGCTCTTCAGCCAAGGCGAACGAGGTCGAGGGTGCCTCCACCACCTCCGCCAACAGCCGGCGTCGAGGTATCTTTCTTCCTCTGGCTCCGGCCATCGAGGACATCCCCCCGCTCATTTCTTTCTTGCATTCAACTCCTGCTAGCTTTAGGATTAAAATCCCCCAAAAAAATCTAAGGTCCATCGATTATTTCACCCGATCAACCATCCTCGCCGGAGCGCAACTCCGGCCGAGTCATCCCCGTCCGCTTCACGTCGCACCACCACCTCCGCGGCGTCCAGGCAACTTGCCCTGGACCCTCTCATCTTGTTTTGCAGGTCAACGCCAGTTGAATCGTGCCTGGGTGCAGTTTTGACGCTCGCCGGACCTTGGCCGAGCTCCCCAGCTCCGCCACCTTCGCCTGAGCACCTCGGTCGCCGCCGCGACATTTTGACATCCCCAGGAGATAGACGAAGACCTGAGGAGCCTCCAGCTACATTTTGGAACCAAAAAGGCCATCGGAGACGGAGCTTGGCCTCGGCGAACCTCGGCTCGCCGGAGTTCGTCGCGGTTCTTGCTTCGGGCTTCAGCACCGTTGGATCGAGGTGGAGCTCCAGTTCGCGTGACGACCGTCCGATCTTCCAAGCCCATCCACCGTCAGATCTCTTTCTGAGATCTAATCTCAGACGTCGACGCCAACCGTCATCGGTCGTTCCCAAGCTGCCACGTGGATAAGTGGCTTGGCCCCCGCCGCTGGATCGCGCCTCGCCGCCAGCCGTTGGATTCACGCCACGCGTCATCGTCGGAGCGCCCGAGCGAGGGTATTTTGCATCCTGACCCTCGCACTTTTTGTAGTTAATATTTAGTATTTAAACTTTTGTATGTATTGTAAAAGTTTTGTAATATTTGCACAAAGACCCCCAGACTTTGTTTATTTGCATTTGGGTCCCCAGCCACGTCACCTCACGTGACCTGTACACGTGAGGGGGTGGGCATTTTGCAAGGACACCCTCGGTCGTTTGTGTATTTCGTCTTAGTCCTAAAACTTTCATATCAAGTGTAAACTTTTTGGATGTTTTGCAAGTAGGCCCCCAGGGTTTTGTGATATTACATTCCAGCCCTCGCCAGGCGCGTGCAAGTCACGCGCCCTGGTGGGTCAATTGCTTGCGTGCCCCTGCGGTTTTTGTAATTGCTTTTTGATGCTATAAATTAAACATTCCGTGTATATTTTTGTGGAAAATTGCATGTACGCCCCTGGATGTTTTCTATATTGCACATATACCCCTGTCAGGACTGTTTAATGTTTGGATGTTTGCTCTAATTATTTAACCTATCATTTTAACTCCAAAAATTCCACAAAAATAGGGTTAAGCTCCTGGACACGTGTACTTCCACGCCACTATTCTAGTTTTTGATTTTATCTTATTTTTATATTTATTAAAAATCAAAAACTTGCTTTTTGTGTACTGTCTAGCTTAGAAAATACCAAAAAAATATTAAAACACCTCCAAAAATTCCAAAAAAATCACCTAGTGTCTATTTTATCCTATTTTAGTGTCAGTCCAAAAATCATTAAAAATTTCAAAAGAAAAACACTAAAAATTTAAAAACACTCAAAAACTTCAAAAAAATATATAAAATAGTAGAAAACTCCAAAAATCAAAAACTCAGTTTCTCTTTGTTCCTTATTTTGTCCTTTTTATTTGAAAAATAGTGTAAAAATTTTGAGCTACTGGTTGCTATTTTTAAATCTCATTTTATTCACAGCCAGCCTTATTTGCACTGTTTTGCTTTATTTCAGTATTTAAAAATACAAAAAACACCTTGAAAATTTTCCAAAAATCACAAAAACAGTAAAAAACCCTAAAAAGACTAAAAACAATTTGTTTCTGAATTTTTGGTAATTTTTACTTAGTTTTATAAATATTTTAGCTTGCCTTCTATTATATTGTCTTTACTTTCCAATATTGAAAAAGAAATATAAAAATATAAAATACAAAAAAAAATATAAAATCAGTAAAATAAAATCAAAATACAAAATTAAAAAAAATTAAAATCAAATAGAAAAAAAATTAAAAATTAAAAACCCACAAAAATACCTTTGCTTGCTTGCTTAGTGTAGACATATCACACACACATACTTGTGCACATTTTTGTGAATTACCCTGCTTGCTCCCTGTGTTCGAACTCTCTGCATACTTGTCACTATACACCATTTGTGCAGAGTTAAAAATAAATTTTAACTCCACATTAGTTCTAATTTGTTGATCTTTAGTGTGGGTTAATTGTTGATTAAATACGGATTTTGATTGGTCGACACTTCGACTGAGTTCACGCTTTGTGTTGAACTTAAGACCATCGGTTTTCGTGTTTATCAAATGGCGCCGTTGCCGGGGATCGAACCCGGGTCACCCGCGTGACAGGCGGGAATACTCACCACTATACTACAAAATTGTGGGTTAATTTTGCCGAAGTTTCGAATCGGGAGATAAAGACTATCTTGCAGAAAGTTGTCCGCCCAGACCGAAAGGATTGGTCACAACTTTTGGACTCGGTCTTGTGGGCTTATCGGACTTCTTTCAAGAATCCATTGGGGACATCTCCCTTTCGCCTCGTCTATGGCAAGCCGTGCCATTTGCCAGTGGAAATCAAGCACAAATCTTTTTGGGCAGTTACTGAGTTACTTGTGGATCCCGAGAGTGTAGGAGACCAGAGAAGAGCAGAATTGGCAGCCCTGGAAGAACTGAGAGACACAGCCTTTTCGAACATCCTACAGTACAAAGAGAAAGTGAAGACATGGCACGATTCGCATATCAGCCATAAACAGTTTGAGCCAGATCAGAGAGTATGGTTGTTTGATTCCAGGCTGAAATTATTCCCAGGGAAGTTGCAGAGCAAGTGGAAAGGTCCGTATGTGGTCAGGAAGGTACATGACAATGGCAGCATCGACATATCCGAACCGTCATCTTCCTCTACCTTCCGCGTCAATGGTCAACGCCTGAAACTATATCTTGATCATGATCCACCGACCATTGACGTTGCCCCCATTCTTCTGGTATGAGATGTACTCTTTGACTCACACCATCCGCATCTCATACACGGTGAGCAATTCCATCTTTCGCTGTACAGATCCATCTGTTCATATCACTTTCATCTGTTAATTTATTTTCCTCTTTTCTTCTTTTCTTCTTTTCCATCTCTATCTTCTTTATCTATGAAAAAGGTGCCGCCCTTGTAGACAGTTTTCCATACTTAGGACGTACTTTGTCCTAAGTATAGGGGGGTGTGCACCCCGAGTATTTCCATTCTTTGATCCTCTCCATTGTCCCCTCTTCTTGTCTATACTTAGGGATATCTTACCCTAAGTATAGGGGGAGACAATTTGAGTACGATCTGTTCATTCCCACCCTTGACCCTCCCTGCATTGTGTACAGTCTGCTATACTTAGGATTATTTAATCCTAAGTATAGGGGGGACGGTCAACTTCCCATTCATTAATTCATTCATTCTTTAGACTTGCCTATACTTAGTACGAGTTATGTCTTCGCTTTTCTCTCCGATCTATGAGGACATAGCTCAAGCCAAGTATAGGGGGGTCGTATATACTACGTATATACTTTATCCATAACTCGTATTTCCCTAATAAATATGGCTAATAATTCATTAAAATTCATTACAAATTCTTTAATAAAAAGATGTGGTTATCATTCCTCAAATTCTTTTTGTACATACTGATTAATAAATCAGGTGAAAATGTTTTTTGCAAAATGTTTGAAAAATAGTTTGAAAATCTTTGTGAACATCTATTGAAAACTATTTTGAAAATATTTTGTTACATGTTTTCAACCTTTGTAAAAATGTGTGTTTCGTAAAAATTTATTTTCTTGGGGTGAAATAAAATGTTTGAAAAATGATTTGCAAATGGCTTGAAAAATGGTTGCAAAAATCCTTTGAAAAATCCATATATACTGTTTTGAAAACCTTTGCAAGATGATTTTCAAATGTGTGTACATGTTTGTAAAATGCTTGTAAAAACTATTTTGGACTATAGTTTTCAAAAATGGTATGAAAAGCTTGTGTCAAATAAGTTTGAGGAATAGTTACATCACACCAAAATCCACTATATATATATATATATAAAACTGACCATTTACCCTTGTAAATTCTTTAAATCCACTTCTTGTATATATAAGAAGCACTCCCGTGTACAGATTTTTAACCTAGATTTTAGCCAAAATCTTTCTGTTTTCAAAAATCCCAAAAACATTTGCAAAACTAAAATCCAAAAACATTTGAAAAACCTTTTTGAAAAAAAATGCATATGCATCATCATCATCTTTTCAAAAATCCATAAAAAGTTCAAAATCTTGAAAATTGCATCACAAAAATATTTTCTGCATTGCATTGCATAGCATTCGCATTTTTCGGATTGAGTTTGATAGTTGAACAAGTCTAAGTAAAATCCGGAGATTGGAGCTTTATTGGACCTTATAATTTACCTAATAACAGGAACCTTATAGGAACTGGGTTTGAGGTACTTCAGGTCTAGTTGACTTAATTCTTTGAGGATCACGGGACTTGGTTCAATGGATTCTTGACTGCCTAAGTAGAATATTTCGGAGCACACGCACGACTCTTGTTGATAATGACCTAACTTGGACACCTGCACCTTTCACATAGCTCTCCACGGATGAGGTGGTGAGGAGGCAGTTTCCTTTGGCTTGGGGTAGCATATGAGGGTAGTACTTCTAGGCGGAACCTCTCTTCTTCTTATAGTGAAGGAAGTGCACCTCAACTTGGTCTAGTGGTGATGAAGGCTAAAGACAGAAGCCGTGGGTTGCAATAAAGCTTCAAAAGAGGGATAGTCTACTGGCTCAAGAGGAAAATTTCTTGTATATATGCTGCACCATGTAGATATGTTGTACAGATGCATTTGAAAAAAAAAATGCAAAAAGAACTCCAAAAAAGTGGTGGTCGGATTGAAAATTTAATAACCCCACCGGAGTGTATACAGTTCAATAAAGCAAAAGCTTATGGTATCCATGTTACATCTCATGAAGCTTGCAGCGGGAGACTTGGCTACACTGGCTGAGCTTCCAAAAGTCTATACTTCTTCCCCCTCTTCTTGAGCCGGTTGCACTTGAACTTAGAAGGGAATACCCCGCTTCTCAAGGAAAGAGTTGCTAGACCGAGGCATTAGAGTTACCAGGTTGGGGGAGGTTGTTTCTTTGTCACTTCTGAGGTGGGGAGCTACATATCACTTACACTGTACAAGTCAGATTCATAGTCGTAAGAGTTTGCGTATGAGTTGAAGTATTTCTGACCTGGCTATTGAGGAGACTTGGACAGAGTTTTGGGATTCTCGAGGACTGTTGGATTTCAAACTTGGTTCTCATTAAGGTTCCGACCGCACTAAACTTCCAAAGGTCCGACTTAAGCTCCAAACTTTGATTTTGTGAAGACAAGTTTGGTAATTAAACTTAATCCACATTTCTTCTTTTTCTTTTCTTTCCTTTTCTTTTGCACTTATTGCATAAGTGTTTGCTAGGGACTAGCAAAGGTAAAGTATAGGGGGATGATGAATCCACATTTCATCATCTTTATTCTATCATTTTGGCACCAAAAACCCTAGCAAATGCCTGTAAATAGCATTAAAATCATCATCTTAACATTCATGCAGGTGCATTATATTAGTGTATAAAATACTGTAATTAAAGCCAAAATTATAGAATAAATAAAGAAAAGAAAAAGAATAAAATATTGTAAATATTTTATGACCCGAAACCCCGAGACCTAGGCATCTTGATGAATAGGTCGACAAGGAATAAAGTAGGGGGAGATAAGGGCCAAAATACAGATAAAATACCTATAGTTTTTACTTATTCTTTATTCATTTTGGGACCTATTTTTGGTTCCACTTTTTATGCATCAAATAAAGAAACTTTGTACATGAAAGTTGTAGATAATTTAATAAAGAAAAATACAAAATTGATTTCACAGAAAAATAATGTACAGATAAAAAGTTATGGTCTGAATAAGAATCCAGAATCCCAACTTCCCAGACCCGTAACTCACAACTGATAACTCCAAATGTAGCAAACTCACCTTTAATTGTATATAGAAGAAAATAATCTAATTAATGGCGGTGGTTTCGCATTTGGCGGAGCTACGGTTTGAAAGTTGAGTTTTGGACCCTCGTTGTACAGTGTACCGAATAAAATATTCAATTTATTCTTTATTCATTATTTATTCATTTTTATATTTCTATAATGTTGTAAATATTACTTATAATAATTATGTACATTAAAATAAGAATAAAACCTAAATACAAATCAAAAATAAAATACTTAAAAATAAAATACATAGATACATAACCTGTACATATACCTATACAAAACATACTGGTATTTTATTAAAATTATATCAGAAAAATAAAATAAAAATATATTCGTGTAGATAAAAGTATTTTATAATTTTATAAAATAAGAAATAAAAATAATAAAATTAAAATACACAAAATAAAATTAAAATACTAAAATATACAGATAATATACCTATATAGGGGTACAAAGGTAACTTGTAAAAATACTTCTCATAAAAATAATTAAAAATCATAATAAAATACTATACAAAATTTTAAGCATTTTTTATTTAATAACCAAAAATTAATTCGATTATTTCCTATTTTTATCGAATTAATAAAACATTTCTCCAATTTTTTTCCTGGTTGGTCCACGTGGACCAACCAGATGCCTCCGACTGTTGACCGGCGGGTCAACAGTCTGACCTTGCCCCCCTTGAGCTCCGCGCGCCTCGTTTTCTCCCCGCTTTGGCGGATTTTTCGAGGCTTCTCCTTGCGTCCTTTGCCGCCGCTTCCTTCAGGGAAGTTGTGCCCCTTCGATCCATCTCCATCGCCGTTTCCTTAGATCTCCTTAGATCTGCTCGTCTCGCCCGTGACTCCCCCTCGAAGTCACGCCCTCAACTCCCTTCAAATATGAACCCCTTACTTCCTTCCCTCGGTTGAGTCCCCTTGGTCCACCCCTCTCCGCCTCTCCAGTGCTCCGAGTATCGCCGGAGGTGACAGCTCCACCGCGCGCTCTTCAGCCAAGGCGAACGAGGTCGAGGGTGCCTCCACCACCTCCGCCAACAGCCGGCGTCGAGGTATCTTTCTTCCTCTGGCTCCGGCCATCGAGGACATCCCCCCGCTCATTTCTTTCTTGCATTCAACTCCTGCTAGCTTTAGGATTAAAATCCCCCAAAAAAATCTAAGGTCCATCGATTATTTCACCCGATCAACCATCCTCGCCGGAGCGCAACTCCGGCCGAGTCATCCCCGTCCGCTTCACGTCGCACCACCACCTCCGCGGCGTCCAGGCAACTTGCCCTGGACCCTCTCATCTTGTTTTGCAGGTCAACGCCAGTTGAATCGTGCCTGGGTGCAGTTTTGACGCTCGCCGGACCTTGGCCGAGCTCCCCAGCTCCGCCACCTTCGCCTGAGCACCTCGGTCGCCGCCGCGACATTTTGACATCCCCAGGAGATAGACGAAGACCTGAGGAGCCTCCAGCTACATTTTGGAACCAAAAAGGCCATCGGAGACGGAGCTTGGCCTCGGCGAACCTCGGCTCGCCGGAGTTCGTCGCGGTTCTTGCTTCGGGCTTCAGCACCGTTGGATCGAGGTGGAGCTCCAGTTCGCGTGACGACCGTCCGATCTTCCAAGCCCATCCACCGTCAGATCTCTTTCTGAGATCTAATCTCAGACGTCGACGCCAACCGTCATCGGCCGTTCCCAAGCTGCCACGTGGATAAGTGGCTTGGCCCCCGCCGCTGGATCGCGCCTCGCCGCCAGCCGTTGGATTCACGCCACGCGTCATCGTCGGAGCGCCCGAGCGAGGGTATTTTGCATCCTGACCCTCACACTTTTTGTAGTTAATATTTAGTGTTTAAACTTTTGTCTGTATTGTAAAAGTTTTGTAATATTTGCACAAAGACCCCCAGACTTTGTTTATTTGCATTTGGGTCCCCAGCCACGTCACCTCACGTGACCTGTACACGTAAGGGGGTGGGCATTTTGCAAGGACACCCTCGGTCGTTTGTGTATTTCGTCTCAGTCCTAAAACTTTCATATCAAGTGTAAACTTTTTGGATGTTTTGCAAGTAGGCCCCCAGGGTTTTGTGATATTACATTCCAGCCCTCGCCAGGCGCGTGCAAGTCACGCGCCCTGGTGGGTCAATTGCTTGCGTGCCCCTGCGGTTTTTGTAATTGCTTTTTGATGCTATAAATTAAACATTCCGTGTATATTTTTGTGGAAAATTGCATGTACGCCCCTGGATGTTTGCTATATTGCACATATACCCCTGTCAGGACTGTTTAATGTTTGGATGTTTGCTCTAATTATTTAACCTATCATTTTAACTCCAAAAATTCCACAAAAATAGGGTTAAGCTCCTGGACACGTGTACTTCCATGCCACTATTCTAGTTTTTGATTTTATTTTATTTTTATATTTATTAAAAATCAAAAACTTGCTTTTTGTGTACTGTCTAGCTTAGAAAATACCAAAAAAATATTAAAACACCTCCAAAAATTCCAAAAAAATCACCTAGTGTCTATTTTATCCTATTTTAGTGTCAGTCCAAAAATCATTAAAAAGTTCAAAAGAAAAACACTAAAAATTTAAAAACACTCAAAAACTTCAAAAAAATATATAAAATAGTAGAAAACTCCAAAAATCAAAAACTCAGTTTCTGTTTGTTCCTTATTTTGTCCTTTTTATTTGAAAAATAGTGTAAAAATTTTGAGCTACTGGTTGCTATTTTTAAATCTCATTTTATTCACAGCCAGCCTTATTTGCATTGTTTTGCTTTATTTCAGTATTTAAAAATACCAAAAACACCTTGAAAATTTTCCAAAAATCACAAAAACAGTAAAAAACCCTAAAAAGACTAAAAACAATTTGTTTCTGAATTTTTGGTAATTTTTACTTAGTTTTATAAATATTTTAGCTTGCCTTCTATTATATTGTCTTTACTTTCCAATATTGAAAAAGAAATATAAAAATATAAAATACAAAAAAATATAAAATCAGTAAAATAAAATCAAAATACAAAATTAAAAAAAATTAAAATCAAATAGAAAAAAAATTAAAAATTAAAAACCCACAGAAATACCTTTGCTTGCTTGCTTAGTGTAGACATATCACACACACATACTTGTGCACATTTTTGTGAATTACCCTGCTTGCTCCCTGTGTTCGAACTCTCTGCATACTTGTCACTATACACCATTTGTGCAGAGTTAAAAATAAATTTTAACTCCACATTAGTTCTAATTTGTTGATCTTTAGTATGGGTTAATTGTTGATTAAATACTGATTTTGATTGGTCGACACTTCGACTGAGTTCACGCTTTGTGTTGAACTTAAGACCATCGGTTTTCGTGTTTATCAAATGGCGCCGTTGCCGGGGATCGAACCCGGGTCACCCGCGTGACAGGCGGGAATACTCACCACTATACTACAAAATTGTGGGTTAATTTTGCCGAAGTTTCGAATCGGGAGATAAAGACTATCTTGCAGAAAGTTGTCCGCCCAGACCGAAAGGATTGGTCACAACTTTTGGACTCGGTCTTGTGGGCTTATCGGACTTCTTTCAAGAATCCATTGGGGACATCTCCCTTTCGCCTCGTCTATGGCAAGCTGTGCCATTTGCCAGTGGAAATCAAGCACAAATCTTTTTGGGCAGTTACTGAGTTACTTGTGGATCCCGAGAGTGTAGGAGACCAGAGAAGAGCAGAATTGGCAGCCCTGGAAGAACCGAGAGACACAGCCTTTTCGAACATCCTACAGTACAAAGAGAAAGTGAAGACATGGCACGATTCGCATATCAGCCATAAACAGTTTGAGCCAGATCAGAGAGTATGGTTGTTTGATTCCAGGCTGAAATTATTCCCAGGGAAGTTGCAGAGCAAGTGGAAAGGTCCGTATGTGGTCAGGAAGGTACATGACAATGGCAGCATCGACATATCCGAACCGTCATCTTCCTCTACCTTCCGCGTCAATGGTCAACGCCTGAAACTATATCTTGATCATGATCCACCGACCATTGACGTTGCCCCCATTCTTCTGGTATGAGATGTACTCTTTGACTCACACCATCCGCATCTCATACACGGTGAGCAATTCCATCTTTCGCTGTACAGATCCATCTGTTCATATCACTTTCATCTGTTAATTTATTTTCCTCTTTTCTTCTTTTCTTCTTTTCCATCTCTATCTTCTTTATCTATGAAAAAGGTGCCGCCCTTGTAGACAGTTTTCCATACTTAGGACGTACTTTGTCCTAAGTATAGGGGGGTGTGCACCCCGAGTATTTCCATTCTTTGATCCTCTCCATTGTCCCCTCTTCTTGTCTATACTTAGGGATATCTTACCCTAAGTATAGGGGGAGACAATTTGAGTACGATCTGTTCATTCCCACCCTTGACCCTCCCTGCATTGTGTACAGTCTGCTATACTTAGGATTATTTAATCCTAAGTATAGGGGGGACGGTCAACTTCCCATTCATTAATTCATTCATTCTTTAGACTTGCCTATACTTAGTACGAGTTATGTCTTCGCTTTTCTCTCCGATCTATGAGGACATAGCTCAAGCCAAGTATAGGGGGGTCGTATATACTACGTATATACTTTATCCATAACTCGTATTTCCCTAATAAATATGGCTAATAATTCATTAAAATTCATTACAAATTCTTTAATAAAAAGATGTGGTTATCATTCCTCAAATTCTTTTTGTACATACTGATTAATAAATCAGGTGAAAATGTTTTTTGCAAAATGTTTGAAAAATAGTTTGAAAATCTTTGTGAACATCTATTGAAAACTATTTTGAAAATATTTTGTTACATGTTTTCAACCTTTGTAAAAATGTGTGTTTCGTAAAAATTTATTTTCTTGGGGTGAAATAAAATGTTTGAAAAATGATTTGCAAATGGCTTGAAAAATGGTTGCAAAAATCCTTTGAAAAATCCATATATACTGTTTTGAAAACCTTTGCAAGATGATTTTCAAATGTGTGTACATGTTTGTAAAATGCTTGTAAAAACTATTTTGGACTATAGTTTTCAAAAATGGTATGAAAAGCTTGTGTCAAATAAGTTTGAGGAATAGTTACATCACACCAAAATCCACTATATATATATATAAAACTGACCATTTACCCTTGTAAATTCTTTAAATCCACTTCTTGTATATATAAGAAGCACTCCCGTGTACAGATTTTTAACCTAGATTTTAGCCAAAATCTTTCTGTTTTCAAAAATCCCAAAAACATTTGCAAAACTAAAATCCAAAAACATTTGAAAAACCTTTTTGAAAAAAAATGCATATGCATCATCATCATCTTTTCAAAAATCCATAAAAAGTTCAAAATCTTGAAAATTGCATCACAAAAATATTTTCTGCATTGCATTGCATAGCATTCGCATTTTTCGGATTGAGTTTGATAGTTGAACAAGTCTAAGTAAAATCCGGAGATTGGAGCTTGATTGGACCTTATAATTTACCTAATAACAGGAACCTTATAGGAACTGGGTTTGAGGTACTTCAGGTCTAGTTGACTTAATTCTTTGAGGATCACGGGACTTGGTTCAATGGATTCTTGACTGCCTAAGTAGAATATTTCGGAGCACACGCACGACTCTTGTTGATAATGACCTAACTTGGACACCTGCACCTTTCACATAGCTCTCCACAGATGAGGTGGTGAGGAGGCAGTTTCCTTTGGCTTGGGGTAGCATATGAGGGTAGTACTTCTAGGCGGAACCTCTCTTCTTCTTATAGTGAAGGAAGTGCACCTCAACTTGGTCTAGTGGTGATGAAGGCTAAAGACAGAAGCCGTGGGTTGCAATAAAGCTTCAAAAGAGGGATAGTCTACTGGCTCAAGAGGAAAATTTCTTGTATATATGCTGCACCATGTAGATATGTTGTACAAATGCATTTGAAAAAAAAATGCAAAAAGAACTCCAAAAAAGTGGTGGGTCGGATTGAAAATTTAATAACCCCACCGGAGTGTATACAGTTCAATAAAGCAAAAGCTTATGGTATCCATGTTACATCTCATGAAGCTTGCAGCGGGAGACTTGGCTACACTGGCTGAGCTTCCAAAAGTCTATACTTCTTCCCCCCTCTTCTTGAGCCGGTTGCACTTGAACTTAGAAGGGAATACCCCGCTTCTCGAGGAAAGAGTTGCTAGACCGAGGCATTAGAGTTACCAGGTTGGGGGAGGTTGTTTCTTTGTCACTTCTGAGGTGGGGAGCTACATATCACTTACACTGTACAAGTCAGATTCATAGTCGTAAGAGTTTGCGTATGAGTTGAAGTATTTCTGACCTGACTATTGAGGAGACTTGGACAGAGTTTTGGGATTCTCGAGGACTGTTGGATTTCAAACTTGGTTCTCATTAAGGTTCCGACCGCACTAAACTTCCAAAGGTCCGACTTAAGCTCCAAACTTTGATTTTGTGAAGACAAGTTTGATAATTAAACTTAATCCACATTTCTTCTTTTTCTTTTCTTTCCTTTTCTTTTGCACTTATTGCATAAGTGTTTGCTAGGGACTAGCAAAGGTAAAGTATAGGGGGATGATGAATCCACATTTCATCATCTTTATTCTATCATTTTGGCACCAAAAACCCTAGCAAATGCCTGTAAATAGCATTAAAATCATCATCTTAACATTCATGCAGGTGCATTATATTAGTGTATAAAATACTGTAATTAAAGCCAAAATTATAGAATAAATAAAGAAAAGAAAAAGAATAAAATATTGTAAATATTTTATGACCCGAAACCCCGAGACCTAGGCATCTTGATGAATAGGTCGACAAGGAATAAAGTAGGGGGAGATAAGGGCCAAAATACAGATAAAATACCTATAGTTTTTACTTATTCTTTATTCATTTTGGGACCTATTTTTGGTTCCACTTTTTATGCATCAAATAAAGAAACTTTGTACATGAAAGTTGTAGATAATTTAATAAAGAAAAATACAAAATTGATTTCACAGAAAAATAATGTACAGATAAAAAGTTATGGTCTGAATAAGAATCCAGAATCCCAACTTCCCAGACCCGTAACTCACAACTGATAACTCCAAATGTAGCAAACTCACCTTTAATTGTATATAGAAGAAAATAATCTAATTAATGGCGGTGGTTTCGCATTTGGCGGAGCTACGGTTTGAAAGTTGAGTTTTGGACCCTCGTTGTACAGTGTACCGAATAAAATATTCAATTTATTCTTTATTCATTATTTATTCATTTTTATATTTCTATAATGTTGTAAATATTACTTATAATAATTATGTACATTAAAATAAGAATAAAACCTAAATACAAATCAAAAATAAAATACTTAAAAATAAAATACATAGATACATAACCTGTACATATACCTATACAAAACATACTGGTATTTTATTAAAATTATATCAGAAAAATAAAATAAAAATATATTCGTGTAGATAAAAGTATTTTATAATTTTATAAAATAAGAAATAAAAATAATAAAATTAAAATACACAAAATAAAATTAAAATACTAAAATATACAGATAATATACCTATATAGGGGTACAAAGGTAACTTGTAAAAATACTTCTCATAAAAATAATTAAAAATCATAATAAAATACTATACAAAATTTTAAGCATTTTTTATTTAATAACCAGAAATTAATTCGATTATTTCCTATTTTTATCGAATTAATAAAACATTTCTCCAATTTTTTTTCCTGGTTGGTCCCGTGGACCAACCAGATGCCTCCGACTGTTGACCGGCGGGTCAACAGTCTGACCTTGCCCCCCTTGAGCTCCGCGCGCCTCGTTTTCTCCCCGCTTTAGCTGATTTTCGAGGCTTCTCCTTGCGTCCTTTGCCGCCGCTTCCTTCAGGGAAGTTGTGCCCCTTCGATCCATCTCCATCGCCGTTTCCTTAGATCTCCTTAGATCTGCTCGTCTCGCCCGTGACTCCCCCTCGAAGTCACGCCCTCAACTCCCTTCAAATATGAACCCCTTACTTCCTTCCCTCGGTTGAGTCCCCTTGGTCCACCCCTCTCCGCCTCTCCAGTGCTCCGAGTATCGCCGGAGGTGACAGCTCCACCGCGCGCTCTTCAGCCAAGGCGAACGAGGTCGAGGGTGCCTCCACCACCTCCGCCAACAGCCGGCGTCGAGGTATCTTTCTTCCTCTGGCTCCGGCCATCGAGGACATCCCCCCGTCATTTCTTTCTTGCATTCAACTCCTGCTAGCTTTAGGATTAAAATCCCCCAAAAAAATCTAAGGTCCATCGATTATTTCACCCGATCAACCATCCTCGCCGGAGCGCAACTCCGACCGAGTCATCCCCGTCCGCTTCACGTCGCACCACCACCTCCGCGGGGTCCAGGCAACTTGCCCTGGACCCTCTCATCTTGTTTTGCAGGTCAACGCCAGTTGAATCGTGCCTGGGTGCAGTTTTGACGCTCGCCGGACCTTGGCCGAGCTCCCCAGCTCCGCCACCTTCGCCTGAGCACCTCGGTCGCCGCCGCGACATTTTGACATCCCCAGGAGATAGACGAAGACCTGAGGAGCCTCCAGCTACATTTTGGAACCAAAAAGGCCATCGGAGACGGAGCTTGGCCTCGGCGAACCTCGGCTCGCCGGAGTTCGTCGCGGTTCTTGCTTCGGGCTTCAGCACCGTTGGATCGAGGTGGAGCTCCAGTTCGCGTGACGACCGTCCGATCTTCCAAGCCCATCCACCGTCAGATCTCTTTCTGAGATCTAATCTCAGACGTCGACGCCAACCGTCATCGGCCGTTCCCAAGCTGCCACGTGGATAAGTGGCTTGGCCCCCGCCGCTGGATCGCGCCTCGCCGCCAGCCGTTGGATTCACGCCACGCATCATCGTCGGAGCGCCCGAGCGAGGGTATTTTGCATCCTGACCCTCGCACTTTTTGTAGTTAATATTTAGTATTTAAACTTTTGTATGTATTGTAAAAGTTTTGTAATATTTGCACAAAGACCCCCAGACTTTGTTTATTTGCATTTGGGTCCCCAACCACGTCACCTCACGTGACTTGTACACGTGAGGGGGTGGGCATTTTGCAAGGACACCCTCGGTCGTTTGTGTATTTCGTCTCAGTCCTAAAACTTTCATATCAAGTGTAAACTTTTTGGATGTTTTGCAAGTAGGCCCCCAGGGTTTTGTGATATTACATTCCAGCCCTCGCCAGGCCGTGCAAGTCACGCGCCCTGGTGGGTCAATTGCTTGCGTGCCCCTGCGGTTTTTGTAATTGCTTTTTGATGCTATAAATTAAACATTCCGTGTATATTTTTGTGGAAAATTGCATGTACGCCCCTGGATGTTTTCTATATTGCACATATACCCCTGTCAGGACTGTTTAATGTTTGGATGTTTGCTCTAATTATTTAACCTATCATTTTAACTCCAAAATTCCACAAAAATAGGGTTAAGCTCCTGGACACGTGTACTTCCACGCCACTATTCTAGTTTTTGATTTTATTTTATTTTTATATTTATTAAAAATCAAAAACTTGCTTTTTGTGTACTGTCTAGCTTAGAAAATACCAAAAAAATATTAAAACACCTCCAAAAATTCCAAAAAAATCACCTAGTGTCTATTTTATCCTATTTTAGTGTCAGTCCAAAAATCATTAAAAAGTTCAAAAGAAAAACACTAAAAATTTAAAAACACTCAAAAACTTCAAAAAAATATATAAAACAGTAGAAAACTCCAAAAATCAAAAACTCAGTTTCTGTTTGTTCCTTTATTTTGTCCTTTTTATTTGAAAAATAGTGTAAAAATTTTGAGCTACTGGTTGCTATTTTTAAATCTCATTTTATTCACAGCCAGCCTTATTTGCACTGTTTTGCTTTATTTCAGTATTTAAAAATACCAAAAACACCTTGAAAATTTTCCAAAAATCACAAAAACAGTAAAAAACCCTAAAAAGACTAAAAACAATTTGTTTCTGAATTTTGGTAATTTTTACTTAGTTTTATAAATATTTTAGCTTGCAATCTATTATATTGTCTTTACTTTCCAATATTGAAAAAGAAATATAAAAATATAAAATACAAAAAAAATATAAAATCAGTAAAATAAAATCAAAATACAAAATTAAAAAAAATTAAAATCAAATAGAAAAAAAAATTAAAAATTAAAAACCCACAGAAATACCTTTGCTTGCTTGCTTAGTGTAGACATATCACACACACATACTTGTGCACATTTTTTGTGAATTACCCTGCTTGCTCCCTGTGTTCGAACTCTCTGCATACTTGTCACTATACACCATTTGTGCAGAGTTAAAAATAAATTTTAACTCCACATTAGTTCTAATTTGTTGATCTTTAGTGTGGGTTAATTGTTGATTAAATACTGATTTTGATTGGTCGACACTTCGACTGAGTTCACGCTTTGTGTTGAACTTAAGACCATCGGTTTTCGTGTTTATCAAATGGCGCCGTTGCCGGGGATCGAACCCGGGTCACCCGCGTGACAGGCGGGAATACTCACCACTATACTACAAAATTGTGGGTTAATTTTGCCGAAGTTTCGAATCGGGAGATAAAGACTATCTTGCAGAAAGTTGTCCGCCCAGACCGAAAGGATTGGTCACAACTTTTGGACTCGGTCTTGTGGGCTTATCGGACTTCTTTCAAGAATCCATTGGGGACATCTCCCTTTCGCCTCGTCTATGGCAAGCCGTGCCATTTGCCAGTGGAAATCAAGCACAAATCTTTTTGGGCAGTTACTGAGTTACTTGTGGATCCCGAGAGTGTAGGAGACCAGAGAAGAGCAGAATTGGCAGCCCTGGAAGAACTGAGAGACACAGCCTTTTCGAACAGCCTACAGTACAAAGAGAAAGTGAAGACATGGCACGATTCGCATATCAGCCATAAACAGTTTGAGCCAGATCAGAGAGTATGGTTGTTTGATTCCAGGCTGAAATTATTCCCAGGGAAGTTGCAGAGCAAGTGGAAAGGTCCGTATGTGGTCAGGAAGGTACATGACAATGGCAGCATCGACATATCCGAACCGTCATCTTCCTCTACCTTCCGCGTCAATGGTCAACGCCTGAAACTATATATTGATCATGATCCACCGACCATTGACGTTGCCCCCATTCTTCTGGTATGAGATGTACTCTTTGACTCACACCATCCGCATCTCATAACACGGTGAGCAATTCCATCTTTCGCTGTACAGATCCATCTGTTCATATCACTTTCATCTGTTAATTTATTTTCTCTTTTCTTCTTTTCTTCTTTTCCATCTCTATCTTCTTTATCTATGAAAAAGGTGCCGCCCTTGTAGACAGTTTTCCATACTTAGGACGTACTTTGTCCTAAGTATAGGGGGGTGTGCACCCCGAGTATTTCCATTCTTTGATCCTCTCCATTGTCCCCTCTTCTTGTCTATACTTAGGGATATCTTACCCTAAGTATAGGGGGAGACAATTTGAGTACGATCTGTTCATTCCCACCCTTGACCCTCCCTGCATTGTGTACAGTCTGCTATACTTAGGATTATTTAATCCTAAGTATAGGGGGGACGGTCAACTTCCACTTCATTCATTCATTCATTCTTTAGACTTGCCTATACTTAGTACGAGTTATGTCTTCGCTTTTCTCTCCGATCTATGAGGACATAGCTCAAGCCAAGTTAAGGGGGGTCGTATATACTACGTATATACTTTATCCATAACTCA